>JAXQQM020076069.1:0-128316 GCA_034641835.2 Pinus albicaulis | reverse complement strand
GCCAACAATGAGCTCAATACAGGCCAATATTGCATCCACCTATAGTAGTATCCTTAGAGGTAATGATATTTTACATATTTTATTTTTTTCTTTTAAAATTCCTTAAAATTCATTGTCTTGGTTTGGTGGCCAAATAATGACAATGACATTCACAAGTAGTAGTAAGGTTGAACAAGCTAGCTTGTGATGAGACTCCTTATCTTATATTTATGTAACTAGAAGCCATAATCTTGGTTTGATGGCCAGTTATGAAAATGTCAACATTATTAGTTTCCCATGCTCATGGTAAGTAGGCTCATGATGAGACCTCTTATATTTTAAGTTTCATATATTTTTGAATTACACTGTAAATAATGTAAAATCAGTGGTTGGGGAGGTACATTTAGTCCTATGAGTAATGGATGACAGTTGAAGTTAAAAGATGCTAAAGTTTCAATATATCTTTTGCTTTTAAAGAAAACCTTTCATGGCTAACCTTCGGGCAAATACCTTTTAAAGTTTCAAGTTACAAGAGTCTACAACTTTGTTACACCAATTTTGGTCATCTAACATGTTAATATTATATGGACTAAATTACACCATGTAAGACCAATTTTACCATAGTAAAATTGCTTTTACTATGAGAAATAATTTAATAACCCATAGTCTATTAAGTTATTTCTAGTCTAAATAGGAAACCCCAAGAGGAATAATTAAATAAATCCTTATTTGCTTGATTTTCCTCTAGGGAGAATTAACTAAACCACTGTTTAATTAATATTCCTGGTCATATTTAACCCAAAACAGGAAAATTAATTAGATAAATCATTATTTATCTTATTATTTTCTAGGAATAATTATTTAAATAATTATTTAATAATATTCCTTGTTAAATTTGACTAAATCATTTATAAATAATTTAATAAATTATTATTTATTTAATTATTCCTTAACCTCATCCTTGAAATGTTAAATAAATCATTAATAATGTTAAAGAGATTTAACCACCTTGGAAATTCTTTTTCCTCCAAATTCAGAAAATAATGAAATATTCCAGTAAGTTAGATGCAGATTTGGTCAGCAATATTTTAATTATAAACAAATATCTAGACTAACTCAATATTTTGCTATAAATATAGTTGTTTTCTTATTCATTCACTATATTTGTCACCGCTGTCACCTGATCTACTTTGGTCTTATCGCGATCCTCCATCATTGTCATATTTTTTCTACTTTTTCTTATGAGCTCCCTTTGAGTTCTATTTTGTCTGGGTTTTCTGCACCATCAAAAGAGAGAGATCTTGGATCTGAAGCGTTGAGGACATACAAGAACCCAGCCCATTGAGGGGGACCGGTAACATCTTTCTGTTCCCTGCCTGCGTTATCACTCTGATAATTCTTAAGTTGTGATATTTTTATTTCTAGTCAAAGAACATTAGAGGTAACCACAGACCAAATTTTAAACTCTAGGATCTAGCCTTCCTAGGGTTCAGAGAGGGCTCTCTCTATAATATTTAACTTTGTTTTAATTATATGATATTAGGCTAGTTATAAGGACAATTGGTTTTAAGATTTGGTTTTATTGGTGGGAAAAATCACTTAAAGACATGGATAGTGATCTATTTTAATGGACACATGGAGTCATATTGGAGTCAAATGTCAAGAAGACAGGACTAGGATCAAGGTCAAAAAGTCAAATGTTTTCAGGGCAAGATAGACAAGTCATTGAATATCTTGGAAGGCTAATTGGTGAAGTGGTTTGATCGGGATAAAGAGAAATCAAGGATTATTTGATTCGGATAAGGATGGAGTAGACAAGGGTCATTCGAAAGAGGGAGCAATTAAGGGTTCCCTACTCTGGAAGTCAGCAGAAAACATAGAAATGATAACTAGTTAAAGATAGGGTGCTTTTAACAAATCCTGTAATAATATTCCTAGTTCATCATTCAAATTTAGAACACATATATGGATGCATGTAAAACATAAGAAGATAAACAAAGAGAGTAGAAAGTACTTCACTTCAATGGCTCATGACATGAATCTTGAAATATTATGCTAGATGATTTGATCCAGTCTGCTACTTGAACTTACTAAAAAAAGCCTTTAGGTACAACAAAAATGACTATAGAAATCTTTAGCAATTTATTCCACAATAATACTTCAAAAGATGAAGTATGTATAAAAAAATGTTTACAAAATATCCTAGAATAATCATAGGATTTTTCTAAGGAAATAAAATATCTTTTACAACAAAATAGTGACAACTGCTTAACAACTTAGCAAGTTGTCCTATTTATCCAAATAAAATAGAAAATGTTGTTGTGGATTGGGTTTAGCTGGCTGCTTTGCTGTCTTCAATGCTGGCACAAGATATTTTGATTTGTTTTGCAATCTTATCTTTTATCTGATACTCTTTATCTCTAATACTCTTTAATCACTTATACACTTTAACCACTGTAAAACCGCTTACTGCTGTAATTTTCTCTTTTGACAATGCGAAATCAGCAAACAATTTTTATCCTTTTTACTGCAATTTGACTTTTTACAGTAAGTCAGTGAGTGATTCCCAAGATTCTTCATCATGAATTTTAATCTTTTTCAGCTTCCTAAAGTTTTCACTTACCTCATTATATCTAGCAAATGTTGGTTTTATAACAAATAAGTGTTTTATCTCATGCCGAAGATAAAACAAGTCTTCAAAACTTTTAAGTAAAACCTTTCCTGTAGGAATTCCTTGTCCTTCTATTTTTTCCACTTGTTCTTTTGCATGATCTCTTATCTTCTTATTATAGTCTTCTTGTGGCATGATTTTATCATTAATAACCAGGATGTTTGACAAACCTCTTTGCCTCAAGGTCTCAAATTTAACCATGAATTTGGTTATAGCTATGTTCATTTTTTCACATTTTTCTTCTAGCTGCTTCATTAAATTCTTCTTTGAAATTACTTTCCTTATTTCAAGGATTGTCTCTGTTCTATCAATAATTTCTATCTCCTCAAGTTCTTGCTGTTAAGAAATTTGATTAGTTCTAGGGCTTGCTCAGGTTTGGCTCCTAGTTCTTCCTTTTTTTCTGAATCTCTGCTTGGGCTGCCTTCAGTAAATACCTTTGCTCAAAAATCACATGTATTGATGGCCACACATCATTGATGGATTCAATGATTTTACTCCATAACTGATTCTTCACATAAGACATTGGTTCTTTCAAGGTTAAATCCTTTTGTAGATTCTTCAACTCAACATTTAACCTGTTTTCCCTTTGTTCATGAGTATTAGCATTGATTTGGGCTAGCTTCTTAATGTCTTCAATATTGTCAATCACTTTCTTCAACCTATTGATTTCATTGGTTTGAAGTGACATTTCTTCCATGGTCTTAACTAGTTTACTAGCCTCATCTATTGGCTGCAATGTTGATGTAGATGAATTTGTAGCTGAAGTAGTGGATGAGGTTACTGGAACTGTAGTAGCCAGTGGTAATTTTGGTGCCAACTCTTCTGCAAGAGTTGAAGGCACAGCTGTAGTAACCATGGGAATTATTGTAGGAGTTTCTCGTAATTTTGTAATTTCTCTTTCATGGACAAGCTTGTCCATTTGGATTTCCATTTCTTTTATTTGTGTTTTCAATTGTAAAATTATGTTCATCATATCATCTTTCTGGCTTTGCTCTTGCACTATTTATTTGTCTTGTGGATGTTCAATTGGTGGAAGCTTGAGTTGTTTCCTCAGTGCTGCAATATCATCATTATTTTTCTTCACTAACTCTTCTGTTTTTTTGATATTAGCAGGATCATATCCAACTTGAATAACCAAATATTCTAAAGACTTAATCCTAAGATCTTTAGCATATGAGGAAACCTTATCAACTTTTATTTGATCTCTCATATTTATTATTATATTCTGGAGCTTATGGAAAATCATGGCCTTTGTAGTTATGGTAGAATATAGCATCTCAGAAGTTTTCCTGTGAAATTCAATTTGATCTAGTGCATGGATACTTTTTGTTGGTATTTCAAGATCAAAATTTTTGTAATCTGCCACTGTTTTGGGAGTCTTGATTGTTGGTGGAAGCACTGACATAATCAACTTCTTGTTTGAATAATCAAAATTTGATAGAAGTATGTTTTTGATACCTGGTGTTTGTTTCAAATACTAAGAATAGATCTCATTTTTTATTTCTTCATTCTTTGTCTTTATCTGCTTATATTTTTCTCTGATGTCAATATCTTCATCCTCTGCTAGCTGTGAGGAGGATGCCTCCATACTCTGCTGCTTCTATATTACCTGTGTGTTTGAATTATTAGTATGCTCTTCATTTAGAATCTCTGTTCCTGGCTCATTTGTAATGACTGTAGTTGCATCTGTGTTTGTCTCTGGAACATCTGTATCTTCCACTTCTATGGTCACTTTTTCTTTATCAACTGAATTGATCTTAGGATTTTTGTTATACCTTAAATTAAACCTTGTCTTATTAGTTGTCTCAGCAGTGTAAGTTCCTTATTATCTGGCTCTTTTGGTAGCTTTCTGTCCTTGATTTATAGCTTCCAAGGTGTGACTAGTATTACCCTGTCTTACTATTTCAATCAAGGTATTTTATAACCACTCTATTTGATTAGCATACTACTCAATCTATGGCCTTTTGTCATGAATATAAGGCCACTTAACCCTCATTTTTTTGATAATTCCTGTGGGACTGTAATCATATAGTTAAATCAAATTTGTACTCCAACAACTGCTTTTCTTTAATGCCGTATCTCATGATTACAAATGAATGGTCCTATCTAATTTTTCAATTTAAATTGGGTCTTATTTTTATGTAAAAAAGTATATATCAAGGAAATAGGTAATTGAACCGTACCTACTTTTTTGAGCAAAAAAGCAATCTTCATATTTTGAAAAGTGAGGTAGAATCACTCGCTTTTTTGTGCATATTTTTTACACTTTAATATTTTTATTTATATATGAATATTTGTTTTAAAATGTTAGTGATTTTCATGTTAATTTTTAAAACGTATTGATGCAAAGATCAACCTCTTTTTTTAGAGGGATTTTCATAGAAAAACATAAAAATAAGATAAGAAAACAAAATAAACAAAACTCACATAAAAAAAATATACATAAAAAACAATAAAAAACAATAAAAATGTAAAAAAAAACAAAATTAACTTGTACAAATAAAAAAGTTAAAACAAAAATAAATAAAACAAAAAAAACATAAATATTCAAAAATTATATTAAAAAAATGAGAAAAGAAAAAAAAACAAAAATTGAACCCAAAAAAAAAAAAAAAAACATCAAAAGCAATTTTTTTAAGTTATTAAAAAAAACCATATAATTAAAAAAAAAAAAACATAAAATAGAAAATTTAAAAATAAATAAAATTACAAAATTAAAATTAAAATACAAAAATAAAAAATAATTTAAATTTAAAAATTATATATATATATATATATATTTAAAATTCAAAAAGCAAATTAAAATGAAAAATTTAAAATAAAAAACCCATCATTTAAAAACAAAAAATAATGAAAAAAAAACATTTGCAAATAATTAAAAAACAAATATTTATAAATTTAATGTTGTTGTTGTTGTTTTTTTTTTTTTTTAATTAAACCATTTATAAAATTTAAAAATGAAAATAAAATAAAATAAAAGATTAAAAAAAAAAAATTAATAAACTTAATAAATAAATTTAAATTTCAAATTTTAAAAAATAATTAATCTAAAAATATTAAATTAAAAAAAAAAACAAAAAAATTAAATTTAAAATTTAAAAATTAAAATTAAAACAAAAAAAAATTAAATTTTTTGAAATTAAAAACATAAAAAATAAAAAATAAAATTAAAACAAAAGAACAAATATTAAATCTAATAACAAAAATATAAATTAAAAAATTAAAATATAATATTAAATTAAATTTAAAAAAAAAATACAAAATTTAAATTAAAAATAAAAAAAAAACATATATATTTTCAGACAGGTGGGTGGCGCCCGCTCAGTGGAGCTGAGGCTAGCCGTCGGGCGGGGTGGGGAGGCTGTCTCACCGCCTAGTGGCCAGCCTCCGCCGCCGCCAGTAAAGGCCACCCACCCAATGCAAAAAACACAAAATTTAAAGAAAAACAAAAAAACAAAAATTGGAAGCAAAAAAATTTAAAAAAAAATATCAAAAACACTTTTTTCTAAGTTATTAAAAAAACCATATAATTAAAAAAAATAATTTAAATAGAAAATTTAAAAATAATTAAAATTACAAAAATAAAATTTAGATAAAAAAAAATAAAATACAAAAAATAAAAAATAAAATTTTAAAATTTAAATTAAAAAAAAATATTAATAATAAGAAAAAAAACAAATTTTAAAATTGACAAAAAGAGCAAATTAAAAAAAAAAAATTTAAAGTAAAAAATCTATCATTAAAAAACAAAAATAATGAAAAAAACATTTGCAAATAATCAAAATCAAATATATATAAATTTAATGTTTTTTTTAATAATTAAAAAACCATTTATAAAATTTAAAAATGAAAATAAAGTAAAATAAAGATTTAAAAAAAATTAAAATTAAAATTTAATAAATAAATTTAAATTTCAAATTTTAAAAAATAATTAATGTAAAAATATTAAACTTAAAAAAATAAAATAAAAAACAAAAATATTAAAAAATATTAAATTTAAAATATAAAATTAAATTAAAAACAAAATAAATAAATAATTTTTTTGGAATTAAAAACAAAATAAAAATAAAAATAACATTAAAAAACAAAAAACAAATATTAAATCTAATAACAAAAATTAAAATTAAAAAATTAAAATATAACATTAAATTAAATTAAATTAAAAAATACGAAATTAAAAAAAATTTAAAAACATTAAAAAATTTTACCAAAGATATGCATAAGGAGGAGAGAATAGAGAAAGAGGTGAGACAATGTAAGAAGAAGAAGGAGCAGAGAGAGGAGTTGTGAAGATCCAGAGATGATATAAAGAAAATTTGAAGGCTAGAAGGACAACAGTAAAGAAGGAGAAAAATAGAGCTGATATCCAGGTAAATCAGCATATGATTTTATTGTACAGTGAGGAAGTTGGTGCTTCCATATCAAGTTGTAGCTTGATAGATGTCCAGTTGTAGTTGGCTGAGGTAGGAGCCTCCTGTAGGTTGTAGCCTGCAGAAAATAGATGGGAGTTGGAGCTTCCTTGCAAGTTGTAGCTTGCAAAATTGAGGTAGTAGCCTCCTGTAGGTTGGAGCCTACAGAAAATCAGTGGTGAGAGGGAGTTGGAGCTTGCCTTTGCATCACAACAATAATAAGATGTGGTTTTCTTCCTTATGGGTTTCCACTTATATCTATTGTCTATGTGCATGATGATTATGTGTTGATATTCTGTATTTAATCTGCTTAATACCTGCTGCTCACTTATTAAGATTGTTGTTCCATTGAATATTAAGTTGATCACAAAATGAAGATGTAAATAAGTGTAAAAGAAAGTTTTACAAGACCATGACTGCATTAAACTGATTCACCCCCCCCTCTCAGTTTAACCAAGGGTTCAACAATTGGTATCAGAGCAGGTTCCTTCTGTATCAGTTTAACAACTGGAAGGAGATCCTAGGTCCCCAAGATGGCTAGTCTAGAAGGATGCTCAACAAATAAAGCCCCTTTGTTCACTGGTACAAATTATGCCTTCTGGAAAATAAGAATGAGGACGTACATAATGTCTCTAGGAATAGAAGTTTGGGCTGCTGTGGAATTGGGATATGCCCCAAAGGAGTCTGACTTAGAGAAAGATGCCAAACTAGATTTTGTAGCTAACACAAAAGCCATGAATGCTCTCTTAAGTGGTTTATGTGAGGCATAATTTATTAAAGTAATGCACAACAAGACTGCCAAAGAAATATGGGATACATTAGAAAGTATTCATGAGGGAGATAAAAAGGTGAAGGCTGCCAAGCTGCAAGTCTATAGAGCTCAATTTGAAAATATAAAAATGAATGAAGAAGAAGATGTTGCCAGCTTATTCTTAAGGGTTGCAGAAATTGTGAATAACATGAAAGCTCTAGGAGAAACCATTAGAGAATGTGTAATTGTTCAAAAGATATTGAGATCTTTACCATCCAGTTTTAACCCCAAGGTTTCTGCCATAGAAGAAACAGCTGATTGGGAAACATTGACCATGAACCAATTACTTGGAAACTTAATAGCCTATGAGATGAGACTTCCACAGAGGAAGTCAAATGTGAGGGAGGCAGCCTTTAAGATAGAGAAGAGAAAAGAAGAAAAAGAAGATACATGCTCCTGCTCTGATGAAGAAGAGGCCAAATTTGTCAGAAGATTGGATAGAGGCTCAGGCAAGTATAAAGTTAAACTTCCATTTAAATGATTTAACTATGGTAGAGTTGGGAACTATGCATCTAAGTGTCCTCTTAAGAAAAAAAAAGAATCAAACTCAAGAGACAGAGAAAACCAAAACAAATAACTGGCATAAAGGGAAGAGATTCAATAGAACATCATGTTATGCTCAGCAAGATAACAGTGCATATGAAAACTCAAATGAATCCTCAAATGAAGAAGGAACCTCTGAATTTGTGTTGATGGCCAAGGAAGAGTCTGAAGGATTCCTTCTAGAAGATAAGGAAGAAGGTGAGGTAGATCTTGAGGGGTGTTAGTCGTTAGCCCCCTCATGAAATTTTCGACAAACAATTAGGGGGCAATTTGTTGTTGAGTCTACAAGGAATGCATTTCGAAAAAACAGCCTCCCTTGAAGCCCCTTTGTGCCCTTTCATCCTTTGATGGTTTCCTTCTACCGAGTCCCCTTTCAAAACCCTCTATTGGTGAAGAAATTCCCAAAGGCCCTTTTTTCCTCTTATTTATACTCCCTATCTTCCTTTCATTTCCCCATTTACTCCTCAAATTCCCCCAAAATCCCCTTTAAACTCCTCCCCTACCCTTGGTTTTCCCTTCTTTCCCCTCTATTTCTCTATCGTTCCCCTCCTTCACCGTTAAAATCCATTAAAAAGGGGCCAAAACCCATATCCCGACCTTATTATAAGGCCCGGTCGGCCCCTTTCCCGCTAGCTCCTTAACCACTTCCCCACATGTGACCCCGTGCCGGGACCAAGCGCCTAAGTCCCAGGCGCTAATCGCAATCGGAATGTCGGGCGGGTGAGAAATCCCTTTGTAACGTTGAAAATCCCCGATGCGATCCATTTATAACGTTAAGTCTCGCAGCAGGTTATTCACCGTCGATCTGTTGTTTTGATCCGACGGCGGAGCGCCAATCGCAAACCCATTCCCGATCGCAATCGGAACATGTTAAGTCCGCCCCCCAATTGAGGCCTTCCGATTGGATCACGGCCATCCATTCGTTTCGCGATCCAACGGTCCCGCGCTAATCGCACTGCCCCTCCGATGGTCCTCCCCACCGTCGATCTGCCCCGCGATCCGACGGCCCTCCGCAGATCGCAAGTCACAACAGAGCACCTCCGATTGCGATCCCCCGATTTAATCGCGGCCGTCCATTCTCCCACCGATCCTACGGTCAGCGCCTAATCGCTCTATTCCTCCGATCGCTGATCGCAAGCCTTTCTGCCTCTGCCCCGATTAAATCTCGACCGTCTGTCTCTTCCCAGATCAACGGTCTGCGCTCAATCGCACCCCCGCCCGATCGCGATCGCATCTCTTTTGGTTTGCCTTCCGATTTGATCTCCGTCGTTGATCCTCCCGTCAGATCGGACAGCCTGCGCTTAATCGCATGACCCTCTCCGATCGCAATCGCAAACCTTTTGTGTGACCCCCGATTGCGATTGAGCGATTAAATCTCCGTCGTCCATCCTCGTGCAGATCCGACGGCCAGCGCTCAATCGCAATGCCCTCCCCGATCGCAATCGCAAACCATTTCGACTGTCCCCCGATTGCGATTGGGCGATTACATCGTGGCCGTCCGTTCCCTCCATGATCTGACGGTCTTCGCTTTTTCGCCCTCCGCCACGTTGGGTCCCACTCTCACATTCGTTTCCGTTATATTTCATGTGTTTTGCATGTTACGCCCATTTTATGTATTGCCCCGCCACTCAATCTCCACCGTTGATCTTTGTCCCCAGACCTAAATCTAACGGTCTGCGCTGCATAATTATCCCCGAACCCTATTAATCATAAGATCTCACCATTTCATTGCATTTTGTTAGCATTATAGTAAAGCCACCATTTCTCCACCACGTGGCATCCTTTCCATTGTTTCTCCGCTGTTCCGCCACCATTCCTCCGCCTCCATAGCATTCCTCCACCACTGCCCGGGCCCTGTGATAAGTTATTTCATCATGCAGGTAGTACAGAGAGGCCATTCCAGCCGGCGAGCGAAGCAGCAGAAGAAGGATTTGAGAAGTATTCGAGCCTGTAATTGAAGATTAATGTTTTAATCCTACAGTCAAAGCATTCAAGCACAGTTTGAAGACTAAGAGCGCACCAGCAAGTCATGATTGCGCCACCTAAAAGCAGAGCGCGTTTACTCCAAAAGTACACCTTCCTATAGTGCCTTCATGCCTTCTCGAGCCCTGAGACAATTAAATACACTGACTGAAGCTCATTTCAGACAGTTCGGCAGCATTAAAGAAGCATGGAGGGCCATGCAGACTTCCATCCAGTTCGTTCATTTCAACAGGGCAGAACAGCAAATCACAGACCCCGAGCGCAGACAAAGGTAATATCAGGGTTTCTGTCAGCAAAGTGTTTTTCGTCTGGGACAAGGCATCCATACTGTTTTTATTATGCAGAATGTCCCTGAAGGATTTGTCCATCAAACTACAGCTCAAAGACAATCAGGCATTTATGAGACAGACCCTCCTAGTAGTTTATCTTATCCCCGAATTCAAATCACATGGAGTACAACGAGCCCAAAATGTCAAGATCAAATCTGAAGCAGATCGTTCTCTTTCTAAGAAGGTGAGCGAAATAAATATGCAGCATTCTCAAGCAGGATGGGCCTTGGCCCTGCATTCATTATTGTGCTTAAATGTAACATTTAATGGGCACCTACCTCCTCAGTCGATCTGAGGATCATCTTTTGTTATAAAGCACAACAAGAACATTGTAAAGGGGGTTGGTTGTTGTGACCTTATCAGTGAAGTGCAAGCATTCTTGTCCCAAGCCAAGTTTTCCGTAACAGACTGTATGGTAGGCTAAGAAATATGATGTATTCAGGCTGAATGTAAAAGCTTTGGGCATTGATGTACCTGATTGGTGTTGTGTTTAACATGATAAGCAGTTTTCATTGGATCCTGATCTACAGCAGTTGGTGATGTTTTTCTTATCTCTGTGTTTATTTCCATTTCATTTCATGTTCTTCTGACTGACATCTGAATGCATGATATAAGATTTACGCTTGTTAGGTACCTTATATCCCAGCTCTCTCAGTCTTTAATGTTTTCTGCTCATATGTGTGTCTGAATATTGTTTTTAATTGACTAAACCAGTGTAGTGGATGATTACTGCCTGCTCTCTGATGTGCAAGTTGATAGAATCAGTGTTCAGGTGTCTTTGTTAAGATTTAATTGAAAGAGGTTAGGAACATTGGGAGGTGTAAAGCCTGTCGCTGCCTCTTCATAACATGCCCTTCCAATACAAACCTTTTCAAGACCCCTTGTGTTGCCTATGGTTTTGTCCAAGCAGGCCTGGAGTTAAATGACCTCTGGCCTGATCTATAGACGAAATCAGATGGTTTTCCATCCTTCATTCTCATCCCTTAGTGTTCCATCCCACCAATCAGTCTTTGAGATCCAAATGCTCTAGATGACTAGCCCAATTGAAGCTTACACATTGAACATAAGTAAATCCTTTCTTGACTCCATTGCCCAACGGCCTTGATGTTCCCTAAGTTATCTATTCTTGCCTACCTTCCTTCTTTACCCATCCTTGTCTTATGGTGAAACCTTCCTTCCTGATTCTCAACAACCAAACTCAAACAATCAAACAAACAACCTTGAGCCTATAACTAGCCTAAAATCACAATTGAGAACTTCAAAGACATATATCCTTTGATAATCATAGAGAGATCCCTCTTTGGACCTAGGAGGGCTAGATCCTAAGGTCTGAAAGTGGTTCTATGTTGTCTCATCTTTTGGTCTCTGTCAACCTGGCCAAAACATGGGAACCCCAACATAATGGCGACTCCCCTGGGGACATTCTGAGTGCTCCTCATTTCAAACAACCTTAGAAACTTAGAACTCTGGCTAGGTTGACGGAAAGTCGCACCTTTGATGGTGAGCACTGTGGTGGACAGTGTACCCTAGAATCATCCTAAACCCTCCGCCTGGCGACTCCATTGTTCCTAAACGTTAAAGACTCCACTGGTTATTAGTAGGCCTGCTGATTATCTTGGTTTCACATCAGACTCCACTGGTAGACTAGTCCCAAAGCATAATGAAGACTCCACAGGGAGGCCAGTTCCCAAGACAACATTAACCTCAGTAGAAGTAACAAGTAGGGATAAGTCGCTTGGCTTATAAACAACACTCTGGCTCACAGAACCATTCATACAAGAGCTTTCCCTGATCCAAACCCACCTGAAACAGTTGATAATCCTGAGAGAATCCTTAAAAGAACATCTGTGAGTAGGAGACCAACTATTTCCGGCAACATTCATAGAGCCAATTCTACACCAGAAGATCTTGCGGCTCTATTAGACCCCCTTTTCGACCTAGACCTTCAAAACAGATTACCTAGAACTAGGTCATTCAGTGTTTCAGACCAGCCAGACACTAGGGACAGCGAAACCCCTCCTTCCACACCACCTGATCTCCACTTTCTCCAAAACTTGGGGCTTTCTCACCCTAGATCTGCTCAACAGACTTCTGCTGGTCCTACCATCCTTGTCATCCAAATACCAGCTGCTCAAGCCAACCCTACACCCCACCAGAACATCATCATGGCAGCCTGGTATGCGCCTCTAGTTTTACCTCAGCCTTTACTACCCTTACCAGATGATTATCAATCAAAAATCCCACACTTCCCTGCTAAATATCCTACAATAGCACAACAACATGTAGATAAAATGGAGGACTCTTTCGACTATATGGAAATTGATGATGAAACAATCAAAATGAGAATCTTTGCGCAAAGCTTGGGAGGTGAAGTAAAGAAATGGTTTAAAAACCTACCTGCTGGTAGTATCCAAGATCTCCCTGCTTTATACCAGACTTTCATCAACAAATGGGAAACTAGAGCAAACCCTCGCCAGCTCCTAGTAGAATACATGTCCCTTAAGAGGAACGTAGGGGAAAGTGTTCATGATTACACCACTAGATTCAATAGTATTTACAACGCTCTTCCCCCACACATGAAACCTCCACAAGGTATGGCCCTGGCCAAATATCCTGATGGATTTGATGCTGACATGGCCTATGAGCTTAGAGATAAAGAGTACACCACTTTGGAAGACATGCAGAAAGGGGCAGTAAACATAGAATCAAATCTGATTGAGAAAAGAGCAAAACTGTGATCTGAGAAGAGGGTAACATACAGGGATGATAATGTAGCCTCCACGTCTGACCCCAATAATGAACACGTGTGCAGGGAAGTGGAGGAGATGAAACAAATGATGAAAAAAATGGCTGTCACGGTTAGTAACCTAAGAAAAAATCAGAATCAAAATCAGAACTTTAGAAGAAACAACAACACTCCCAACAGACAGAAAGAGTCAGATCAGCAAGTCATTCCCCCTTTCCAAAACTTTCTTGATGAGGATGAGGGAATCATAGAAGAGTCTGAAGGGAATGTGATAAACATGTTCGAAACAGAAGATTCGATCCTAAACTGTGATTCAGAAGAGGACCAACCCTCAACCTCATATGGGGAGGAGGAGTGGTTTGAATCTGAGGATTATAGGTTGGGATTCGAAAATGCCATGTTACAGGTCAGAGAACAATATGAGCTCAGGAGTAAAAAGAACCAAGACACTTCCAAACCTAAAACTCCTGAGGTAACCATCAAAAAGAGGCCTGAAAAATCTTCTAAAGTAGCTGCTGTGAACAATAGCTCAACGACCAAGAGTTCTGAGAGTAACAAAGAAAAGGACAACCAAAACAATGAAAAACAAAGTCAACCAACTAGTAGCACTAGCACCTCAGCTAGTGCTCCTGATAAAACTGTGCCTACACATGTACATAATGAGAAAACACAAACCGGTTCAGCCACTAAAGCAGTGGCGAACAAAACAGAGTTGAGCACTTCCAAAAGCCAATCCATTTTCAATTTAGAAAGTGAGATTGCAAAAATCAAAATCTCTGTGCCATTATCTGAGCTGGCCTCTCAGGATGTATATAAAGGCCATATTTTGAAAGCATTAAATCTTAGTATAAATAATGACACTGTAAATTTGAGTGATGATCAGCCTGCCCTCTTATTCGGTCCCAAGATTGAAGGGAAATTTCAGGAAGGGGTAGTTCCACCTTTTTATATCAGTCTTAACATTCATGACAAGATCCTTCATAATGCCATGCATGACTCCGGTGCATCACACAATCTAATGCCTAAGGTAGTCATGGAGAAGTTAGGCCTCGAAATCACCCGACCCTACAAAGACTTATACTCATTTGACTCGAGCAGAGTAAAATGTCTTGGCCTAATCAAAGACTTGTGTGTGAGTTTGACCCAAATTCCTGCGAAATGTATGGTCATGGATGTAGTGGTGGAAGACGTGCCACCCAAGTATGGCATGCTGTTGTCAAGATCATGGGGAGCCAAGCTGCAAGGCACCATGCAGATGGATGGTTCATATGCCACTATCCCTATATTCGGCCAATTAAGAAGACTGTATAGAGAATCCCAAATGAAATTCCTAGTCAGTAGCCCCGAGAAACCTAAAAATTCACAATTATATTCTGTGCATACCGACCTTGACTCCTTCATCTTTTGTAATGATAAATCCTTAGAAGAGCCAGAGTCCCAGAATAGGCATACAAATGAGAACACCGAGCCTATAGATCTCCACATAATGACCACTCTGGAAGAATATGATCAGGAAGACCATGGGCAACACACTAAAAAGGAAGAGGAAATTAGCAATGAAGCCTGTAGGATCTGTGGTGGACCTCTCACTCCAAGTGAAACAGAAACAGAACAAGAACAGCAAGCTAACCACCTCCCTAACATCCATGGCCTCTACGAACAACAAGATAGTTTACAACCTAGTACAGACCTCCCAACTCAACCTAATGGCGAATCCAGCTGTAAGGTAGAAAGCGAAGTGGAAGTAAACAAAGATCCCCTGTGGGAGATGAACTTTGATGGGTCATGTACTAGACAAAGCGCTGGGGCCGGAGTGTGGCTGCGTAACACCGAAAATGATCACGCGGAGAGCCACGATGTCAATCTGCATTTCAAATGCACGAATAACATTGCAGAATATGAGGCTCTAATCTTGGGTTTAAATCTGTTGAAAAAATTAGGAGCCCGTAGGATAGTCGTGAGAGGAGACTCTGAGTTAGTAATCAAACAGATGAATGGTGAGTATTCGGCAAAACACCCCAGGCTTAGGGCATACAGGAATGATACTCTAGATTTGCTAAAAACATTTGTTGAATATGATTTAGTATCCGTTCCTAGGGGTCAAAATGCTATTGCAAATGGACTAGCCTGCCTAGCTAGCTCTTATCCTAAAGCCCCAGTTGACCAACAAATCATCATTCAGACTAAATTCAGGCCTGCAGTGCCAGACAATGAAAAATACTGGCAGGTCTTTGAAGGAGACAAACAGATTGAAGATTTCCTGATGGGCAGGAATGAGTTTGAATTTTCTGATTCAGACTCAAAATCTGATGACAGCTGCCCAAGTGAGGATTCCACAGATGAACTAGAAGCACCTTGTAGTATAGAAATAAACTCTTTTTCTGAAGAAACTCGAGATTCATCCATAAAACGTGAAAACGCAGATAGAAAAGAAATGGAGGTGCTGCAAGCCAAAGACAAGAACATACCAAGAGGCTTAGCACCCTTAGAAGACCTCTTTGATCTCAATGATGTTGCAAAGAAACCCGCAATAGAACATGCAGAATCAGATGTAGAAGAGTGTAACGTAGGCACTGAAGACAAACCCAAAATGATAAAGCTGGCTAAGTCTATACCTGCAGACATGAAGAAAAGATACATTGACTTGTTTAAGGAATTCATTGATGTGTTTTCATGGAGCTATGAAGACTTAAAGGCCTATGACACCAACATTATACAACATAAGATACCACTAAAGGAAAATCAGAAGCCTTTTAGACAAAAACTTCGAAGAATTAATCCAAAACAATTGCCTGCGGTAGAAAAGGAAATTAAGAAGATGTATGATGCAGGCATGATTGTCCCTGTAAGGTTTTCTGATTGGGTGTCAAACTTAGTGGCTGTAAGGAAGAAAACAGGGGAGATTAGACTATGCATAGACTTCAGAAACCTCAATAGAGCCTCCCTGAAAGATAACTACCCTTTGCCTAGAATGGAACATATCTTACAGAAGGTAGTGGGCTCTAAAAGAATCTCCCTGCTTGATGGTTTTTCAGGATACAACCAGGTTCTGGTACTCCCAGAAGATCAACTCAAAACAACCTTCACCACTCCATGGGGCACCTTCATGTATGTGAAAATGCCTTTTGGACTGATGAATGTTGGATCTACCTTCCAGAGAGCAATGGATATTGCTTTCTCAGATGAGATTGGACACTTTATAGTCATCTACTTGGATGACTTAACTGTCTTTTCTAAAACAGAAGAAGAACACTTAAAACATCTGAGGAAAGTTTTTGAAAAATGTAGAAGGTACGGTCTGTCCCTAAATCCTAAGAAGATTGTTTTTGGGCTGCAAGAAGGTAAGCTTCTGGGCCACATCTTATCCGAGAAAGGGATTAGGATAGACCCCCAGAGAGTTGAGGGAATACTTCGAATTACACATCCAAGAAACATCAAGGAGCTACAGTCCTTCGTTGGGAAGATCAATTTCCTTAGAAGATTTATCCCCAATCTTGCTGAGCATCTTAGGAAAATGACTGAAATGCTAAAGAAAGATGCAGGAATCAAGTGGACTGTTGAAGCCAAAAAATCTTTTGAGTCAGTAAAAATTGCACTCACCCAAGCCCCTGTACTTATCAGCCCTGACTTTTCAAAGGATTTTCTGATCTTCTCATTCGCCTCCCCACACACAATAGCTGCAGTTTTGCTGCAGAAAAATTCAGAAGGTAAGGAACAGCCTATAGCCTTCTTCAGTAAAGCCTTAAGAGATGCACCCTTAAAGTACAACATTATGGAAAACTAGGCCTATGCCCTGATTAAGGCCTTAAAAGACTTTAGGGTGTACATTCTGCATTCTCACACCATTGCCTATGTGCCAAATACAGTGGTCAAAGATATCTTGTCCCAAGACCCAGATGGGAAAAGGGGCAAATGGATTGCCACGATTTTAGAATATGACATTGAAATCAAACCCACTAAGCTGATCAAAGGTCAAGGCCTGGCCCAATTGATGGCTGAAACTAATCTACAGGCCCTTGATATCAACATGATGAACGCCCTGGATGAGCAGGAAGGATTGCCCCATACAGTTGTTGAGGAGCAGTTTCAGAACTCTCCTTGGTACACTGATATCCTGTACGTTCTCACACACCTCAATGCCCCTCCGGAACTGTCCAAAACAAAGGCCAGATTCATAAAACTCAAAGCTAGAAATTACCGCATTTTGAATGAGAATATATATTGGAAAAATCCAAATGGCCTTTTACTGAAATGTTTGTCTGAAACTGAAGCCGAAAAGATCAAACAAGAATTCCATGTTGGGGAGTGTGGAGGCCACCTGAGTTGGAAGACCACTGCAAATAAGATACTCAGGGCTGGTTACTATTGGCCTACACTTTTCAGTGATGTCCATAAAATGATCCTTACCTGCCACAAATGCCAAATTTTTGAAGGCAAAAGAAAGCTCCTCCCCCTCCCTCTGCAACCTATCACCATAGAAGGACCTTTCATGCAATGGGGCTTAGACTTCATCGGAGAAATCCACCCCTCTTCTTCTGGGCAACACAAATGGATCTTGACTGCCACTGATTACTTCACTAAGTGGATAGAAGCCATACCCACTAGGAATGCCACTGATTCGGTCATCATTAGGTTCCTAGAAGACTTCATCCTGTCTCGGTTTGGCTGCCCAAGGAAAATAATCACTGACAATGCTGCTGCTTTCGGATCCAAAATAATGATTGATTTCTGTCACAGGTACGGAATTGCGCTTGGACATTCAACTGCCTATTACCCCCAGGGTAATGGCTTAGCTGAATCATCAAATAAAAGCCTGGTTACAATCATTAAGAAGCTGCTGGAAGAGAATAAAAGGTCTTGGCATAAAAATTTGATACATGCCTTGTGGGCAGACAGGCTCACTACAAAGAAATCTATTGGCATATCACCCTTCCAGTTGGTTTATGGGACAGAAGCAGTTTTTCCTACTAGCCTTGGGATACCAGTGGTAAAGCTTATTCAAGAAGTCCAATCAGAAGAAGACAACATGATAAGGAGGATTAATGAAACAATCCATCTCCAGCAAACAAGGGAGCAAGTTTATGCAAGAGCTGTCAGAGTGCAGGAAAACATGAAGAGACAGTTTGACAAAAGAACCAAAGCAGCAAATTTCAAGGTTGGGGACAAGGTCCTGAAGTGGGATTCAAGAAGAGAGGATAAAGGCAAACATGGCAAATTCGACAGCTTGTGGCAAGGTCCCTTCATCATTCAAGCCACTGTGGGTCCTAATGCGTTTTTCTTGCAAGAACTTGATGGTACAGAGCTGTTTAGGGGTCCTGTCAATGGCAGGATGCTCAAACACTATTTCTGCTAATTCTCCATTTCCATGCTTCATTTCCATTGTATATACCATTGCAAATTTTCATTTTCAGCGAAGTGAAGAAAATGTCCCAAAAAAAAAAAAAAAAAAAACAGGATGAAAGGAGAGGTTCAGACATGCTCAAAACATGAACCTCTGAGGCAAAAGGATTGGCTCTAGTAAACTCAAAATCTGAGCCAAAAGGAACAAGAATAGCTGGTCCTAACAAGCTCAAAATCTGGATCAGCAGCAAAAGAACATCCAGCTCTAATATGCCCAAAACCAGAGCTGGAGCAAAGGAAAGAAGTGACTCAAATATGCTCAAAACCTGAGTCACAAGAAAGAAAGAAGGATGTTTCACAGTTGCAAAATTCCATGCCTTCACAGTTTTGTTTTCTTCAAGTTTCTGCCCAGCAAGTCAGACTGTCTAATCCTGGCTTGGCTGTGTTTAAATTTCCTGTATTAGAATGTAGGTGAAGAAACCTGTTGGACAGTTTAATCCCAACAGGTAGTAGATTACGTAGAGAAATAGATGAGGCCAACAGTCTAATCTGGCCTCATGCAGCAATAAGGGTAGAATTAGAATAGGTTTATTTTTGTTTTGCAAAATAAATGTAAAGGGTCTGCTAATTCAAATGCACCCAAGGGAAGATTGTTAGGACTCTAGTTTGGGTAGGTAGATTGGTTGAGAAAATGTTTCTGCTGATTGGATGTCTTCATAGTTTGTGGCAACAGATCAAAGAAAGATATGGATGGTTCAAGCAGCAGGCGTCCGGCCTACACCAAGAGATCATTTTCTGGTTTCTTGGCTCCTTCAAGAAGAAGCCATCCCCAGGTGGAGCCACTGTTAGCCCCCCTATGAAATTTCTGACAAGCAAATAGGGGGTTAAATTGTTGTTGAGTCTTCAAGGTGAATGCATTTCTCGAAAATACGTACCTCCTCGAAGCCTCTTTGTGCCTCTTTATCCGTTGATGGTTTCCTCTCAATGCTTCCCCTTTTAAAGCCCTTCACCGATGAAGAAATGCCCAAAGACCTCCTTCCCCCTTTATTTTTTCTCTGCTTATTTTCACTTTTTCTCATTGTTTACTTCCCGCCCTCAAAAATACTCGAAAACTCCTTCAGAATTTTTTCCAAATCATGTATTTTTTCCCCTTTCTTCGTCTATCGTTACCCTTCCCTACTTTAACGACAAGAATACACAAAACCATTTCTACTGTGTGACTCCAGCCCCTTGCCGCAGCCCCTCAAAACCACTTCCCACATGCCCCCGCGCCGGGACCAACATGTTGATAAACTTCGCTATCTAACCCATACCCGCGGGAGGCAACCTTTGCACATTGAAAAGGCCCGATGCGACTGTTTTATTACGTTAAGTCCGCGATCCGTTCCGCACTGCTGATCCGTCGATCGAACGGGCCGAGCGACCGAGCCCCGCCCATTCATCCCAAGGAGGTCCGCCTTCACGAGCCCCAGGCCGGATTCGTTACCCATCCATACAGCCAGAATCCAACAGTCCCGCGCTAATCGCACTGCCCCTCCGATGGTCTTCCCCACTGCTGATATCCCCGCCGTATCGACGGCCAGCGCTCAATCGCAAAACCACCAGCACCCCCGATTGCGATCGAGGCGACAAATCTCCGCCGTCCACTTTTCATGTCGATCCGACGGTTCTCCGGCCACCGCCGACCTCCGTCAGGGCTTGCTGCTGATCTTCCCATCGACTTCGCCGCTCAATCGCATTACTCCCCCCCGATCGCAATCGCAACACCCATTGTGCATCTCCCGATTGCGATGCTCCGATTTAATCCTGACCGTCCGTTCTCCCCGCGATCCGATGGTCCTCCGCTAATCGCATCGTCATCTTGCCACCCCTCTTCTCTCCCTCCGAT
The DNA here is from genome assembly GCA_034641835.2 of Pinus albicaulis. Lineage (NCBI taxonomy): Eukaryota > Viridiplantae > Streptophyta > Pinopsida > Pinales > Pinaceae > Pinus > Pinus albicaulis. Next base: position 107,617 of record JAXQQM020076069.1, on the reverse strand, counting down.
TGAATCTAAACCGTTGATCTGATCCTCGATCGGATGGTCAGCGCTCAATCGCATCCCGACCTCCAATCGTCAATCGCAAGTACTTCCCTCCGTCTTCCGATTTAATCGCAGCCGTCCGCCTCCCGCTGATCCTACGGCTCAGCGCCGATCGCTTCATTCCCTTCGCACCTCCTGTTTCCCCCTCCGATGGATTGAGAGCCGTTGATTTGGACCCGAGATCAACGGCCAGCGCTCAATCGCAAGCCCCCCTTTGATCGCAATCGTGAACCGCTTCGTCTGACCCCTGATTGCGATTGTGCGGTTAAATCTTCGCCGTCCTTTCCTCCAAGATCTGACGGTTCGCGTTTATTCGCCCTCCGCCTCCGCTGGGTCCCACTCCATTCATCCGTTCATTGTTTTTTGATGTTTTCCTGTGTAATTCGCCAAAACGCTGAACGTTGTGGTTTTACACTATGAGTCCGTTTCTCCGCTCCTCTCCACTGTTTCCATTGATTCTCCATTCTTCCGCCACCATTCCACCGCCTCCACTGCATTTCTCCACCACTGCCCAGGCTCTGTGATAAGTTTATTTCATCATGCAGGTAGTACAGAGAGGCCATTCCAGCCGGCGAGCGAAGCAGCAGAAGAAGGATTTGAGAAGTATTCGAGCCTGTAATTGAAGATTAATGTTTTAATCCTACAGTCAAAGCATTCAAGCACAGTTTGAAGACTAAGAGCGCACCAGCAAGTCATGATTGCGCCACCTAAAAGCAGAGCGCGTTTACTCCAAAAGTACACCTTCCTATAGTGCCTTCATGCCTTCTCGAGCCCTGAGACAATTAAATACACTGACTGAAGCTCATTTCAGACAGTTCGGCAGCATTAAAGAAGCATGGAGGGCCATGCAGACTTCCATCCAGTTCGTTCATTTCAACAGGGCAGAACAGCAAATCACAGACCCCGAGCGCAGACAAAGGTAATATCAGGGTTTCTGTCAGCAAAGTGTTTTTCGTCTGGGACAAGGCATCCATACTGTTTTTATTATGCAGAATGTCCCTGAAGGATTTGTCCATCAAACTACAGCTCAAAGACAATCAGGCATTTATGAGACAGACCCTCCTAGTAGTTTATCTTATCCCCGAATTCAAATCACATGGAGTACAACGAGCCCAAAATGTCAAGATCAAATCTGAAGCAGATCGTTCTCTTTCTAAGAAGGTGAGCGAAATAAATATGCAGCATTCTCAAGCAGGATGGGCCTTGGCCCTGCATTCATTATTGTGCTTAAATGTAACATTTAATGGGCACCTACCTCCTCAGTCGATCTGAGGATCATCTTTTGTTATAAAGCACAACAAGAACATTGTAAAGGGGGTTGGTTGTTGTGACCTTATCAGTGAAGTGCAAGCATTCTTGTCCCAAGCCAAGTTTTCCGTAACAGACTGTATGGTAGGCTAAGAAATATGATGTATTCAGGCTGAATGTAAAAGCTTTGGGCATTGATGTACCTGATTGGTGTTGTGTTTAACATGATAAGCAGTTTTCATTGGATCCTGATCTACAGCAGTTGGTGATGTTTTTCTTATCTCTGTGTTTATTTCCATTTCATTTCATGTTCTTCTGACTGACATCTGAATGCATGATATAAGATTTACGCTTGTTAGGTACCTTATATCCCAGCTCTCTCAGTCTTTAATGTTTTCTGCTCATATGTGTGTCTGAATATTGTTTTTAATTGACTAAACCAGTGTAGTGGATGATTACTGCCTGCTCTCTGATGTGCAAGTTGATAGAATCAGTGTTCAGGTGTCTTTGTTAAGATTTAATTGAAAGAGGTTAGGAACATTGGGAGGTGTAAAGCCTGTCGCTGCCTCTTCATAACATGCCCTTCCAATACAAACCTTTTCAAGACCCCTTGTGTTGCCTATGGTTTTGTCCAAGCAGGCCTGGAGTTAAATGACCTCTGGCCTGATCTATAGACGAAATCAGATGGTTTTCCATCCTTCATTCTCATCCCTTAGTGTTCCATCCCACCAATCAGTCTTTGAGATCCAAATGCTCTAGATGACTAGCCCAATTGAAGCTTACACATTGAACATAAGTAAATCCTTTCTTGACTCCATTGCCCAACGGCCTTGATGTTCCCTAAGTTATCTATTCTTGCCTACCTTCCTTCTTTACCCATCCTTGTCTTATGGTGAAACCTTCCTTCCTGATTCTCAACAACCAAACTCAAACAATCAAACAAACAACCTTGAGCCTATAACTAGCCTAAAATCACAATTGAGAACTTCAAAGACATATATCCTTTGATAATCATAGAGAGATCCCTCTTTGGACCTAGGAGGGCTAGATCCTAAGGTCTGAAAGTGGTTCTATGTTGTCTCATCTTTTGGTCTCTGTCAACCTGGCCAAAACATGGGAACCCCAACATAATGGCGACTCCCCTGGGGACATTCTGAGTGCTCCTCATTTCAAACAACCTTAGAAACTTAGAACTCTGGCTAGGTTGACGGAAAGTCGCACCTTTGATGGTGAGCACTGTGGTGGACAGTGTACCCTAGAATCATCCTAAACCCTCCGCCTGGCGACTCCATTGTTCCTAAACGTTAAAGACTCCACTGGTTATTAGTAGGCCTGCTGATTATCTTGGTTTCACATCAGACTCCACTGGTAGACTAGTCCCAAAGCATAATGAAGACTCCACAGGGAGGCCAGTTCCCAAGACAACATTAACCTCAGTAGAAGTAACAAGTAGGGATAAGTCGCTTGGCTTATAAACAACACTCTGGCTCACAGAACCATTCATACAAGAGCTTTCCCTGATCCAAACCCACCTGAAACAGTTGATAATCCTGAGAGAATCCTTAAAAGAACATCTGTGAGTAGGAGACCAACTATTTCCGGCAACATTCATAGAGCCAATTCTACACCAGAAGATCTTGCGGCTCTATTAGACCCCCTTTTCGACCTAGACCTTCAAAACAGATTACCTAGAACTAGGTCATTCAGTGTTTCAGACCAGCCAGACACTAGGGACAGCGAAACCCCTCCTTCCACACCACCTGATCTCCACTTTCTCCAAAACTTGGGGCTTTCTCACCCTAGATCTGCTCAACAGACTTCTGCTGGTCCTACCATCCTTGTCATCCAAATACCAGCTGCTCAAGCCAACCCTACACCCCACCAGAACATCATCATGGCAGCCTGGTATGCGCCTCTAGTTTTACCTCAGCCTTTACTACCCTTACCAGATGATTATCAATCAAAAATCCCACACTTCCCTGCTAAATATCCTACAATAGCACAACAACATGTAGATAAAATGGAGGACTCTTTCGACTATATGGAAATTGATGATGAAACAATCAAAATGAGAATCTTTGCGCAAAGCTTGGGAGGTGAAGTAAAGAAATGGTTTAAAAACCTACCTGCTGGTAGTATCCAAGATCTCCCTGCTTTATACCAGACTTTCATCAACAAATGGGAAACTAGAGCAAACCCTCGCCAGCTCCTAGTAGAATACATGTCCCTTAAGAGGAACGTAGGGGAAAGTGTTCATGATTACACCACTAGATTCAATAGTATTTACAACGCTCTTCCCCCACACATGAAACCTCCACAAGGTATGGCCCTGGCCAAATATCCTGATGGATTTGATGCTGACATGGCCTATGAGCTTAGAGATAAAGAGTACACCACTTTGGAAGACATGCAGAAAGGGGCAGTAAACATAGAATCAAATCTGATTGAGAAAAGAGCAAAACTGTGATCTGAGAAGAGGGTAACATACAGGGATGATAATGTAGCCTCCACGTCTGACCCCAATAATGAACACGTGTGCAGGGAAGTGGAGGAGATGAAACAAATGATGAAAAAAATGGCTGTCACGGTTAGTAACCTAAGAAAAAATCAGAATCAAAATCAGAACTTTAGAAGAAACAACAACACTCCCAACAGACAGAAAGAGTCAGATCAGCAAGTCATTCCCCCTTTCCAAAACTTTCTTGATGAGGATGAGGGAATCATAGAAGAGTCTGAAGGGAATGTGATAAACATGTTCGAAACAGAAGATTCGATCCTAAACTGTGATTCAGAAGAGGACCAACCCTCAACCTCATATGGGGAGGAGGAGTGGTTTGAATCTGAGGATTATAGGTTGGGATTCGAAAATGCCATGTTACAGGTCAGAGAACAATATGAGCTCAGGAGTAAAAAGAACCAAGACACTTCCAAACCTAAAACTCCTGAGGTAACCATCAAAAAGAGGCCTGAAAAATCTTCTAAAGTAGCTGCTGTGAACAATAGCTCAACGACCAAGAGTTCTGAGAGTAACAAAGAAAAGGACAACCAAAACAATGAAAAACAAAGTCAACCAACTAGTAGCACTAGCACCTCAGCTAGTGCTCCTGATAAAACTGTGCCTACACATGTACATAATGAGAAAACACAAACCGGTTCAGCCACTAAAGCAGTGGCGAACAAAACAGAGTTGAGCACTTCCAAAAGCCAATCCATTTTCAATTTAGAAAGTGAGATTGCAAAAATCAAAATCTCTGTGCCATTATCTGAGCTGGCCTCTCAGGATGTATATAAAGGCCATATTTTGAAAGCATTAAATCTTAGTATAAATAATGACACTGTAAATTTGAGTGATGATCAGCCTGCCCTCTTATTCGGTCCCAAGATTGAAGGGAAATTTCAGGAAGGGGTAGTTCCACCTTTTTATATCAGTCTTAACATTCATGACAAGATCCTTCATAATGCCATGCATGACTCCGGTGCATCACACAATCTAATGCCTAAGGTAGTCATGGAGAAGTTAGGCCTCGAAATCACCCGACCCTACAAAGACTTATACTCATTTGACTCGAGCAGAGTAAAATGTCTTGGCCTAATCAAAGACTTGTGTGTGAGTTTGACCCAAATTCCTGCGAAATGTATGGTCATGGATGTAGTGGTGGAAGACGTGCCACCCAAGTATGGCATGCTGTTGTCAAGATCATGGGGAGCCAAGCTGCAAGGCACCATGCAGATGGATGGTTCATATGCCACTATCCCTATATTCGGCCAATTAAGAAGACTGTATAGAGAATCCCAAATGAAATTCCTAGTCAGTAGCCCCGAGAAACCTAAAAATTCACAATTATATTCTGTGCATACCGACCTTGACTCCTTCATCTTTTGTAATGATAAATCCTTAGAAGAGCCAGAGTCCCAGAATAGGCATACAAATGAGAACACCGAGCCTATAGATCTCCACATAATGACCACTCTGGAAGAATATGATCAGGAAGACCATGGGCAACACACTAAAAAGGAAGAGGAAATTAGCAATGAAGCCTGTAGGATCTGTGGTGGACCTCTCACTCCAAGTGAAACAGAAACAGAACAAGAACAGCAAGCTAACCACCTCCCTAACATCCATGGCCTCTACGAACAACAAGATAGTTTACAACCTAGTACAGACCTCCCAACTCAACCTAATGGCGAATCCAGCTGTAAGGTAGAAAGCGAAGTGGAAGTAAACAAAGATCCCCTGTGGGAGATGAACTTTGATGGGTCATGTACTAGACAAAGCGCTGGGGCCGGAGTGTGGCTGCGTAACACCGAAAATGATCACGCGGAGAGCCACGATGTCAATCTGCATTTCAAATGCACGAATAACATTGCAGAATATGAGGCTCTAATCTTGGGTTTAAATCTGTTGAAAAAATTAGGAGCCCGTAGGATAGTCGTGAGAGGAGACTCTGAGTTAGTAATCAAACAGATGAATGGTGAGTATTCGGCAAAACACCCCAGGCTTAGGGCATACAGGAATGATACTCTAGATTTGCTAAAAACATTTGTTGAATATGATTTAGTATCCGTTCCTAGGGGTCAAAATGCTATTGCAAATGGACTAGCCTGCCTAGCTAGCTCTTATCCTAAAGCCCCAGTTGACCAACAAATCATCATTCAGACTAAATTCAGGCCTGCAGTGCCAGACAATGAAAAATACTGGCAGGTCTTTGAAGGAGACAAACAGATTGAAGATTTCCTGATGGGCAGGAATGAGTTTGAATTTTCTGATTCAGACTCAAAATCTGATGACAGCTGCCCAAGTGAGGATTCCACAGATGAACTAGAAGCACCTTGTAGTATAGAAATAAACTCTTTTTCTGAAGAAACTCGAGATTCATCCATAAAACGTGAAAACGCAGATAGAAAAGAAATGGAGGTGCTGCAAGCCAAAGACAAGAACATACCAAGAGGCTTAGCACCCTTAGAAGACCTCTTTGATCTCAATGATGTTGCAAAGAAACCCGCAATAGAACATGCAGAATCAGATGTAGAAGAGTGTAACGTAGGCACTGAAGACAAACCCAAAATGATAAAGCTGGCTAAGTCTATACCTGCAGACATGAAGAAAAGATACATTGACTTGTTTAAGGAATTCATTGATGTGTTTTCATGGAGCTATGAAGACTTAAAGGCCTATGACACCAACATTATACAACATAAGATACCACTAAAGGAAAATCAGAAGCCTTTTAGACAAAAACTTCGAAGAATTAATCCAAAACAATTGCCTGCGGTAGAAAAGGAAATTAAGAAGATGTATGATGCAGGCATGATTGTCCCTGTAAGGTTTTCTGATTGGGTGTCAAACTTAGTGGCTGTAAGGAAGAAAACAGGGGAGATTAGACTATGCATAGACTTCAGAAACCTCAATAGAGCCTCCCTGAAAGATAACTACCCTTTGCCTAGAATGGAACATATCTTACAGAAGGTAGTGGGCTCTAAAAGAATCTCCCTGCTTGATGGTTTTTCAGGATACAACCAGGTTCTGGTACTCCCAGAAGATCAACTCAAAACAACCTTCACCACTCCATGGGGCACCTTCATGTATGTGAAAATGCCTTTTGGACTGATGAATGTTGGATCTACCTTCCAGAGAGCAATGGATATTGCTTTCTCAGATGAGATTGGACACTTTATAGTCATCTACTTGGATGACTTAACTGTCTTTTCTAAAACAGAAGAAGAACACTTAAAACATCTGAGGAAAGTTTTTGAAAAATGTAGAAGGTACGGTCTGTCCCTAAATCCTAAGAAGATTGTTTTTGGGCTGCAAGAAGGTAAGCTTCTGGGCCACATCTTATCCGAGAAAGGGATTAGGATAGACCCCCAGAGAGTTGAGGGAATACTTCGAATTACACATCCAAGAAACATCAAGGAGCTACAGTCCTTCGTTGGGAAGATCAATTTCCTTAGAAGATTTATCCCCAATCTTGCTGAGCATCTTAGGAAAATGACTGAAATGCTAAAGAAAGATGCAGGAATCAAGTGGACTGTTGAAGCCAAAAAATCTTTTGAGTCAGTAAAAATTGCACTCACCCAAGCCCCTGTACTTATCAGCCCTGACTTTTCAAAGGATTTTCTGATCTTCTCATTCGCCTCCCCACACACAATAGCTGCAGTTTTGCTGCAGAAAAATTCAGAAGGTAAGGAACAGCCTATAGCCTTCTTCAGTAAAGCCTTAAGAGATGCACCCTTAAAGTACAACATTATGGAAAACTAGGCCTATGCCCTGATTAAGGCCTTAAAAGACTTTAGGGTGTACATTCTGCATTCTCACACCATTGCCTATGTGCCAAATACAGTGGTCAAAGATATCTTGTCCCAAGACCCAGATGGGAAAAGGGGCAAATGGATTGCCACGATTTTAGAATATGACATTGAAATCAAACCCACTAAGCTGATCAAAGGTCAAGGCCTGGCCCAATTGATGGCTGAAACTAATCTACAGGCCCTTGATATCAACATGATGAACGCCCTGGATGAGCAGGAAGGATTGCCCCATACAGTTGTTGAGGAGCAGTTTCAGAACTCTCCTTGGTACACTGATATCCTGTACGTTCTCACACACCTCAATGCCCCTCCGGAACTGTCCAAAACAAAGGCCAGATTCATAAAACTCAAAGCTAGAAATTACCGCATTTTGAATGAGAATATATATTGGAAAAATCCAAATGGCCTTTTACTGAAATGTTTGTCTGAAACTGAAGCCGAAAAGATCAAACAAGAATTCCATGTTGGGGAGTGTGGAGGCCACCTGAGTTGGAAGACCACTGCAAATAAGATACTCAGGGCTGGTTACTATTGGCCTACACTTTTCAGTGATGTCCATAAAATGATCCTTACCTGCCACAAATGCCAAATTTTTGAAGGCAAAAGAAAGCTCCTCCCCCTCCCTCTGCAACCTATCACCATAGAAGGACCTTTCATGCAATGGGGCTTAGACTTCATCGGAGAAATCCACCCCTCTTCTTCTGGGCAACACAAATGGATCTTGACTGCCACTGATTACTTCACTAAGTGGATAGAAGCCATACCCACTAGGAATGCCACTGATTCGGTCATCATTAGGTTCCTAGAAGACTTCATCCTGTCTCGGTTTGGCTGCCCAAGGAAAATAATCACTGACAATGCTGCTGCTTTCGGATCCAAAATAATGATTGATTTCTGTCACAGGTACGGAATTGCGCTTGGACATTCAACTGCCTATTACCCCCAGGGTAATGGCTTAGCTGAATCATCAAATAAAAGCCTGGTTACAATCATTAAGAAGCTGCTGGAAGAGAATAAAAGGTCTTGGCATAAAAATTTGATACATGCCTTGTGGGCAGACAGGCTCACTACAAAGAAATCTATTGGCATATCACCCTTCCAGTTGGTTTATGGGACAGAAGCAGTTTTTCCTACTAGCCTTGGGATACCAGTGGTAAAGCTTATTCAAGAAGTCCAATCAGAAGAAGACAACATGATAAGGAGGATTAATGAAACAATCCATCTCCAGCAAACAAGGGAGCAAGTTTATGCAAGAGCTGTCAGAGTGCAGGAAAACATGAAGAGACAGTTTGACAAAAGAACCAAAGCAGCAAATTTCAAGGTTGGGGACAAGGTCCTGAAGTGGGATTCAAGAAGAGAGGATAAAGGCAAACATGGCAAATTCGACAGCTTGTGGCAAGGTCCCTTCATCATTCAAGCCACTGTGGGTCCTAATGCGTTTTTCTTGCAAGAACTTGATGGTACAGAGCTGTTTAGGGGTCCTGTCAATGGCAGGATGCTCAAACACTATTTCTGCTAATTCTCCATTTCCATGCTTCATTTCCATTGTATATACCATTGCAAATTTTCATTTTCAGCGAAGTGAAGAAAATGTCCCAAAAAAAAAAAAAAAAAAAACAGGATGAAAGGAGAGGTTCAGACATGCTCAAAACATGAAGCTCTGAGGCAAAAGGATTGGCTCTAGTAAACTCAAAATCTGAGCCAAAAGGAACAAGAATAGCTGGTCCTAACAAGCTCAAAATCTGGATCAACAGCAAAAGAACATCCAGCTCTAATATGCCCAAAACCAGAGCTGGAGCAAAGGAAAGAAGTGACTCAAATATGCTCAAAACCTGAGTCACAAGAAAGAAAGAAGGATGTTTCACAGTTGCAAAATTCCATGCCTTCACAGTTTTGTTTTCTTCAAGTTTCTGCCCAGCAAGTCAGACTGTCTAATCCTGGCTTGGCTGTGTTTAAATTTCCTGTATTAGAATGTAGGTGAAGAAACCTGTTGGACAGTTTAATCCCAACAGGTAGTAGATTACGTAGAGAAATAGATGAGGCCAACAGTCTAATCTGGCCTCATGCAGCAATAAGGGTAGAATTAGAATAGGTTTATTTTTGTTTTGCAAAATAAATGTAAAGGGTCTGCTAATTCAAATGCACCCAAGGGAAGATTGTTAGGACTCTAGTTTGGGTAGGTAGATTGGTTGAGAAAATGTTTCTGCTGATTGGATGTCTTCATAGTTTGTGGCAACAGATCAAAGAAAGATATGGATGGTTCAAGCAGCAGGCGTCCGGCCTACACCAAGAGATCATTTTCTGGTTTCTTGGCTCCTTCAAGAAGAAGCCATCCCCAGGTGGAGCCACTGTTAGCCCCCCTATGAAATTTCTGACAAGCAAATAGGGGGTTAAATTGTTGTTGAGTCTTCAAGGTGAATGCATTTCTCGAAAATACGTACCTCCTCGAAGCCTCTTTGTGCCTCTTTATCCGTTGATGGTTTCCTCTCAATGCTTCCCCTTTTAAAGCCCTTCACCGATGAAGAAATGCCCAAAGACCTCCTTCCCCCTTTATTTTTTCTCTGCTTATTTTCACTTTTTCTCATTGTTTACTTCCCGCCCTCAAAAATACTCGAAAACTCCTTCAGAATTTTTTCCAAATCATGTATTTTTTCCCCTTTCTTCGTCTATCGTTACCCTTCCCTACTTTAACGACAAGAATACACAAAACCATTTCTACTGTGTGACTCCAGCCCCTTGCCGCAGCCCCTCAAAACCACTTCCCACATGCCCCCGCGCCGGGACCAACATGTTGATAAACTTCGCTATCTAACCCATACCCGCGGGAGGCAACCTTTGCACATTGAAAAGGCCCGATGCGACTGTTTTATTACGTTAAGTCCGCGATCCGTTCCGCACTGCTGATCCGTCGATCGAACGGGCCGAGCGACCGAGCCCCGCCCATTCATCCCAAGGAGGTCCGCCTTCACGAGCCCCAGGCCGGATTCGTTACCCATCCATACAGCCAGAATCCAACAGTCCCGCGCTAATCGCACTGCCCCTCCGATGGTCTTCCCCACTGCTGATATCCCCGCCGTATCGACGGCCAGCGCTCAATCGCAAAACCACCAGCACCCCCGATTGCGATCGAGGCGACAAATCTCCGCCGTCCACTTTTCATGTCGATCCGACGGTTCTCCGGCCACCGCCGACCTCCGTCAGGGCTTGCTGCTGATCTTCCCATCGACTTCGCCGCTCAATCGCATTACTCCCCCCCGATCGCAATCGCAACACCCATCAGTAATTTTCCTATCACTGTATGCTCCGATTTAATCCTGACTGTCCGTTCTCCCCGCGATCCGATGGTCCTCCGCTAATCGCATCGTCATCTCACCACCCCTCTGCTCTCCCTCCGATTGAATCTAAACTGTTGATCTGATCCCCGATCAGACGGTCAGCGCTCAATCGCATCCCGACCTCCGATCATCAATCGCAAGTGCTTCCCTCCCTCTTCCGATTTAATCGCAGCCGTCCGTCTCCTGCTGATCCTACGGCTCAGCGCTAATCGCTTCATTCCCTTCGCACCTTCTGTTTCTCCCTCCGATGGATTGAGAGCCGTTGATCTGGACCCGAGATCAACGGCCAGCGCTCAATCACAAGCCCCTCTCTAATCGCAATCGCAAACCGCTTCGTCTGACCCCTGATTGCGATTGTGCGATTAAATCTCCGCCGTCCTTTCCTCCAAGATCTGACGGTTCACGTTTATTCGCCCTCCGCCTCCGCTGGGTCCCACTCCATTCATCCGTTCATTGTTGTTTGATGTTTTCCTGTGTAATTCGCCCAAATGCTGAACGTTGTGGTTTTACACTATGAGTCCGTTTCTCCGCTCCTCTCCGCTATTTCCATTGATTCTCCATTCTTCCGCCACCATTCCACCACCTCCACTGCATTTCTCCACCACTGCTCATGCTCTGCGATAAGTTTATTTCATCATGCAGGTAGTACAGAGAGGCCATTCCAGCCGGCCAGCGAAGCAGCAGAAGCAGGATTTGAGAAGGATTCGAGCCTGTAATTGAAGATTAATGTTTTAATCCTACAGTCAAAGGATTCAAGCACAGTTTGAAGACTAAGAGCACACTAGCAAGTCATGATTGCGCCACCTAAAAGAAGAGCGTGTTTACTCCAGAAGTACACCTTCCTACAACGCCTCCATGCCTTCTCGAGCCCTGAGACAATTAAATACACTGACTGAAGCTCATTTCAGACAGTCCGGCAGCATTAAAGAAGCATGGAGGACCATGCAGACTTCCATCCAGTTCGTTCATTTCAGCAGGGCAGAACAGCAGATCACAGACCCCGAGCGAAGACAAAGGTAATATTAGGGTTTCCGTCAGCAAAGTGTTTTTCGTCTGGGACAAGGCATCCATACTGTTTTTATTATGCAGAATGTCCCTGAAGGATTTGTCCATCAAACTACAGCTCAAAGACAATCAGGCATTTATGAGACAGACCCTCCTAGTAGTTTATCTTATCCCCGAATTCAAATCACCTGGAGTACAACGAGCCCAAAATGTCAAGATAAAATCTGAAGCAGATCGTTCTCTTACTAAGAAGGTGAGCGAAATAAATATGCAGCATTCTCAAGCAGGATGGGCCTCGGCCCTGCATTCATTATTGTGCTTAAATGTAACATTTAATGGGCACCTACCTCCTCAGTCGATCTGAGGATCATCTTTTGTTATAAAGCACAGCAAGAACATTGTAAAGAGGGTTGGTTGTTGTGACCTTATCAGTGAAGTGAAAGCATTCTTGTCCCAAGCCAAGTTTTCTGTAACAGACTGTATGATAGGCTGAGAAATATGATGTATTCAGGCTGAATGTAAAAGCTTTGGGTGTTGATGTACCTAATTGGTGTTGTGTTTAACATGATAAAAATATTGATCCCGATTCATGCTAGCCAGTATGTTTTTTCTTATCTCTGCGTTTATTTCCATTTCATTCCATGTTCTTCTGACTGAGATCTGAATGCATGATATAAGATTTACCCTTGTTAGGTACCTTATATCCCAGCTCTCTCAGTCTTTAATGTTTTCTGCTCGTATGTGTGTCTGAATATTGTTTTAAATCGACTAAACCAGTGTAGTGGATGATTATTGTCTGCTCTCTGATGTGCAAGTTGATAGAATCGGTGTTCAGATGTCTTTGTTAAGATTTAATTGAAAGAGGTTAGGAACATTGGGAGGTGTAAAGCCTGTCGCTGCCTCTTCATAACCTGCCCTTCCAATACAAACCTTCTCGAGACCCTTAGTGGTGCCTATGGTTTTGTCCAAGCAAAGCCCTGAGTTAAATGACCGTTCAATCTTCTCTTTATTATCGCATGGTTTTCCATCCTTCATTCTCATCCCTTAGTGTCCCATCCCACCAATTAGTCTTTGAGATCCAAATGCTCTAGATGACTAGCCCAATTGAAGCTTACACATTGAACATAAGTAAATCCTTTCTTGACTCCATTGCCCAATGGCCTTGATGTTCCTTGAGTTACCTACCTTTGCCTAGCTTCCTTCTTTACCCATCCTTGTCTTATGATGAAACCTTCCTTCCTGATTCTCAACAACCAAAATCAAACAATCAAATAACCAATCTTGAGCCTATAACTAGCCTAAAACCATAATTTAGAACTTCAAAGACATATATCCTTTGATAATCATAGAGAGATCCCTCTCTGGACCTAGGAGGGCTAGATCCTAAGGTCTGAAAGTGGTTCTATGTTGTCTCATCTTTTGGTCTCTGTCAACCTGGCCAAAACATGGGAACCCCAACATAATGGCGACTCCACTGGGGACTTTGAGTGCTTCTCATTTCAAACAACCTCGGAAACTTAGAACTCTGGCTAGGTTGACGGTAAGTCACACCTTTGACGGTGAGCACTGTGGTGGACAGTGTACCCTAGAATCATCCTAAACCCTCCACCTGGCGACTCCATTGTTCTTAAACGTTAAGGACTCCATTGGTGATTAGTAGGCCTGCTGATTATCTTGGTTTCACATCAGACTCCACTGGTAGACTAGTCCCAAAGCATAATGAAGACTCCACAGGGAGGCCAGTTCCCAAGACAACATTAACCTCAGTAGAAGTAACAAGTAGGGATAAGTTGCTTGGCTTATAAACAACACTCTGGCTCACAGAACCATTCATACAAGAGCTTTCCCTGATCCAAACCCACCTAAAATAGTTGATAATCCTGAGAAGATCCTTAAAAGAACACCTGTGAGAAGGAGATCAACTATTCCCAGCAACATTCCTAGAGCTAATTCTGCACCAGAAGATCTTGCAGCTCTATTAGATCCTTTCTTCGACCTAGACCTTCAAAATAGATTACCTAGAACTAGGTCATTCAGTGTTTCAGACCAGCTAGACACTAGGGACAGTGAAACCCCTCCTACCACACCTCCTGACCGTCATTTCCTTCAAAACTTAGGGCTATCTCACCCTAGATCTGCTCAACCGACTTTTGCTGGTCCTATCATCCCTGTCATCCAACTACCAGCTGCTCAAGCCAACCCTATAACTCATCAAAAAACCATCATGGAAGCCTGGTACGCACCTCTAGTTTTACCTCAGCCTCTACTGCCCTTACCAAATGATTATCAATAAAAAATCCCACACTTCCCTGCTAAAGAGCCTACAACAGCACAACAACATGTAGATAAAATGGAGGATTCTTTTGACTATATGGAAATTGATGATGAAACAATCAAAATGAGAATTTTCGCGCAAAGCTTGGGAGGTGAAGTTAAGAAGTGGTTTAAAAGCCTACCTGTTGGTAGTATCCAAGATCTCCCTGCGTTATACCAGACTTTCATCAACAAATGGGAAACCAGAGCAAACCCTCGCCAGCTCCTAGCAGAATACATGTCCCTTAAGAGAAACGTAGGGGAAAGTGTTCATGATTACACCACCAGATTCAACAGTATTTACAACGCTCGTCCCCCACACATGAAACCCCCACAAGGTATGGCCTTAGCAAAATATCCTGATGGATTTGATGCTGACATGGCCTATGAACTTAGGGATAAAGAATATACCACGTTGGAGGATATGCAGAAAGGGGCAGTAAACATAGAAGCAAATCTGATTGAGAAAAGGGCCAAACTGACAGCTGAAAAGAGAGTAACATACAAGGATGACACTATAGCCTCCACTTCAGATCCAAGGGTTGACCTATTGTCTAAGAATGTGGATAAGCTATGCCAAGTGGTCGAAAAGATGGCTATCACTCAAAACAGGAACCAAAATCAAAACCAAAACCAAAACTTTAGAAGAAACAACAACACTCCCAACAGACAGAAAGAGTCAGATCAGCAAGTCATTCCCCCTTTCCAAAAATTTCTTGATGAGGATGAGGGAATCATAGAAGAGTCTGAAGGGAATGTGATAAACATGTTCGAAACAGAGGACTCAATCCTAAACTGTGATTCAGAAGAGGACCAACCCTCAACCTCTTACGAGGAGGAGGAATGGTGTGAATCTGAGGATTATAGGATGGGATTCGAAAATGCCATGTTACAGGTCAGAGAACAATATGAGCTCAGGAGTAAAAAGAACCAAGACTCTTCCAAACCCAAAACTCCTGAAGTAACTATCAAAAAGAGGCCTGAGAAATCTTCTAAAGTAACTGCTGTAAACAATAAATCAACAACTGAGAGTTCTGAGAAAAACCAACAGAAAGACAACCAAAACAATGAAAAACAAAGTCAACTAACCAGTAGCACTAGCACCTCAGTTAGTGCTCCTGATACAACTGTGCCTACACATGTACATAATGAGAAAACACAAACCGGTTCAGCCACTAAAGCAATGGCGAACAAAACAGAGTTGAGCACTTCCAAAAGCCAATCCATTTTCAATTTAGAAAGCGAGATTGCAAAAATTAAAATCTCTGTGCCACTATCTGAGCTGGCCTCTCAGGATGTATATAAGTGCCAGATTTTGAAAGCATTAAATATGAGTATAAATAATGACACTGTAAATTTGAGTGATGATCAGCCTGCCCTCTTATTCGGCCCCAAGATTGAGGGGAAATTTCAGGAAGGGGTTGTCCCACCTTTTTATATCAGTCTTAACATTCATGACAGGATCCTTCATAATGCCATGCACGATTCCGGTGCATCACACAATCTAATGCCTAAAGTAGTCATGGAGAAGTTAGGCCTCGAAATCAACCGACCCTACAAAGACTTATACTCATTTGACTCGAGTAGGGTAAAATGTCTTGGCCTGATCAAAGACTTGTGTGTGAGTTTGACTCAAATTCCTGCGAAATGTATGGTCATGGACGTAGTGGTGGCAAACGTGCCGCCCAAGTATGGCATGTTATTATCTAGATCATGGGGAGCCAAGCTGCAAGGCACCATGCAGATGGATGGCTCATATGCCACTATCCCTATATTTGGCCAATCAAGAAGACTGTACAGAGAGTCCCAAATGAAATTTCTGGTCAGCAGCCCCGAGAAACCTGAAAATTCGCCACTATATTCTGTGCATACCGACCTTGACTCCTTCATCTTTTGTAATGACGAATCCTTAGGAGAGCCAGAGTCCCAGAATAGGCATACAAACGAGAAAGCCAGGCCTATAGACCTCCACATAATGGCCACCCTGGAAGAATATGATCAGGAAAACCATGGGCAGCACACTGAAAAGGAACAGGAAATCAGCCATGAGGCCTGTAAGATCTGTGGTGGACCTCTCACTCCAAATGAAATAGAAACAGAGCAAGAACAACAAACTAACCACCTCCCTGACATCCATGGCCTCTATGAACAACGAGATAGTTTGCAACCTATTACAGACCTCCCAACTCAACCTAATAGCGAATCCAACTGTGAGGGAGAAAGCGAAGTGGAAGCAAACAAAGAACCCTTGTGGGAAATGAACTTTGATGGGTCCTGTACTAGACAAAGCGTTGGAGCAGGAGTGTGGCTGCGTAACACCGAAAATGATCATGCGGAGAGCCACGCCGTCAATCTGCATTTCAAATGCACGAATAACATCGCAGAATATGAGGCTCTAATCTTGGGTTTAAATCTGCTGGAAAAATTAGGAGCCCGTAGGATAGTCGTGAGAGGAGACTCTGAGTTAGTAATCAAACAGATGAATGGTGAGTATTCGGCAAAACACCCTAGGCTTAGGGCATATAGGAATGATACTCTAGATTTGCTAAAAACGTTCATTGAATATGATTTAGTATCCATTCCTAGGGGTCAAAACGCTATTGCAAATGGACTAGCCTGCCTAGCTAGCTCTTATCCTAAGGCCCCAGTTGACCAACAAATAATCATTCAGACTAAATTCAGGCCTGCAGTGCCAGACAATGAAAAATACTGGCAGGTCTTTGAAGGAGACAAACAGATTGAAGATTTCCTGATGGGCAGGAATGAGTTTGAATTTTCTGATTCAGACTCAACATCTGATGACAACTGCCCAAGTGAGGATTCCACAGATGAACTAGAAACGCCTTATAGTATAGAAATAAATGCTTTTTCTGAAGAAACTGGAGATTCAGCCGTAAAACGTGAAAACGCAGATAGAGAAGAAATGGAGGTGCTGCAAGCCAAAGACAAGAACATACCAAGAGGCTTAGCACCCTTAGAAGACCTCTTTGATTTCAATGATGTTGCAAAGAAACCCACAATAGAACATGCAGAATCGGATGTAGAAGAGTGTAACGTAGGCACTGAAGACAAACCCAAAATGATAAAGCTGGCTAAGTCTATACCTGCAGACATGAAGAAAAGATACATCGACTTGTTTAAGGAATTCATTGATGTGTTTGCATGGAGCTATGAAGACTTAAAGGCCTATGACACCAACATTATACAACATAAGATACCACTGAAGGAAAATCAGAAACCTTCCAGACAAAAACTCCGTAGAATTAATCCAAAACAATTGCCTGCAGTAGAAAAGGAAATTAAGAAGATGTATGATGCAGGCATTATAGTCCCGGTAAGGTTTTCTGATTGGGTGTCAAACTTAGTGGCTGTAAGAAAGAAAACGGGGGAGATTATACTTTGCATAGACTTCAGAAACCTTACCATAGCTTCCTTGAAAGATAACTACCCTTTGCCTAGAATGGAGCATATCCTACAGAAGGTAGTGGGCTCTAAAAGAATATCCCTGCTTGATGGTTTTTCAGGATACAACCAGGTTCTGGTACTCCCAGAAGATCAACTCAAAACAGCCTTCACCACTCCATGGGGCACCTTCATGTATGTGAAAATGCCTTTTGGATTGATGAATGCTGGGGCTACCTTCCAGAGAGCAATGGATATTGCTTTCTCAGATGAGATTGGACACTTTATAGTTATCTACTTGGATGACTTAACTGTCTTTTCTAAAACAGAAGAAGAACACTTAAAACATCTAAGGAAGGTTTTTGAAAAATGTAGAAGGTATGGTCTGTCCCTAAATCCTAAGAAGATTGTTTTCGGGATGCAAGAGGGTAAACTTCTGGGCCACATTATATCTGAGAAAGGGATTAGGATAGACCCCCAGAGAGTTGAGGGAATACTTCAAATTACACATCCAAGAAACATCAAGGAGCTACAGTCCTTCATAGGGAAGATCAATTTCCTCCGAAGATTTATCCCCAATCTTGCTGAGCATCTTAGGAAAATGACTGAAATGCTAAAGAAAGATGCAGGAATCAAGTGGACTGTTGAAGCCAAAAAATCTTTTGAGTCAGTAAAACTTGCACTCACCCAAGCCCCTGTCCTTATCAGCCCTGACTTCTCAAAATATTTTCTGATCTTTTCATTCGCCTCCCCACACACAATAACTGCAGTATTGCTGCAGAAAAATTCGGAAGGTAAGGAACAGCCTATAGCCTTCTTCAGTAAAGCCTTGAGAGATGCACCCTTAAAGTACAACATCATGGAAAAGCAGGCCTATGCCCTGATTAAGGCCTTAAAGGACTTTAGGGTGTACATTCTGCATTCTCACACCATTGCCTATGTGCCAAATATAGTGGTCAAAGATATCTTGTCCCAGGACCCAGATGGGAAAAGGGGCAAATGGATTGCCACGATTTTAGAATATGACATTGAAATCAAACCCACTAAGCTGATCAAAGGTCAAGGCCTAGCCCAATTGATGGCTGAAACTAATCTACAGGCCCTTGATATCAACATGATGAATGCCCTGGATGAGCAGGAAGGATTGCCCCATACAGCTGTTTAGGAGCAGTTTCAGAACTCTCCTTGGTACACTGATATCCTGTACATGCTCACACACCTCAACGCCCCTCCGGAACTGTCCAAAACAAAGGCCAGATTCATAAAACTCAAAGCCAGAAGTTACTGCATTTTGAATGAGAGTCTATATTGGAAAAATCCAAATGGCCTTTTACTGAAATGTTTGTCTGAAACTGAAGCTGAAAAGATTAGACAAGAATTCCATGCTGGGGAGTGTGGAGGCCACCTGAGTTGGAAGACCACTGCAAATAAGATACTCAGGGCTGGTTACTATTGGCCTACACTTTTCAGTGATGTCCATAAAATGATCCTAACCTGCCACAAATGCCAAATTTTTGAAGGCAAAAGAAAGCTCCTTCCCCTCCCTCTGCAACCTATCACCATAGAAGGACCTTTCATGCAATGGGGCTTAGAATTCATTGGAGAAATCCACCCCTCTTCTTCTGGGCAACACAAATGGATCTTGACTGCTACTGATTACTTCACTAAGTGGATAGAAGCCATACCCACTAGGAATGCCACTGATTCTGTGATCATTAGATTCCTAGAAGACTTCATCCTGTCTCGGTTTGGCTGCCCAAGGAAAATAATCACTGACAATGCTGCTGCTTTCGGATCCAAAAGAATGATTGATTTCTGTCATAGGTACGGAATTGCACTTGGACATTCAACTGCCTATTACCCCCAGGGTAATGGCTTAGCTGAATCATCAAATAAAAGCCTGGTTACAATCATTAAGAAGCTACTGGAAGAGAATAAAAGGTCTTGGCATAAAAAGTTGATACATGCCCTGTGGGCAGATAGGCTCACTACAAAGAAGTCTATTGGCACATCACCCTTCCAGCCGGTTTATGGGACAGAAGCAGTTTTCCCTACTAGCCTTGGGATACCAGTAGTAAAGCTTATTCAAGAGGTCCAATCAGAAGAAGACAGCATGATAAGGAGAATTAATGAAACAATCCATCTTCAGCAAACAAGGGAGCAAGTTTATGACAGAGCTGTCAGAGTGCAGGAAAACATGAAGAGACAGTTTGACAAAAGAACCAAAGCAGCAAATTTCAAAGTTGGGGACAAGGTCCTGAAGTGGGATTCAAGAAGAGAGGATAAAGGCAAACATGGCAAATTCGACAGCTTGTGGCAAGGTCCATTCATCATTCAAGCCACTGTGGGTCCTAATGCGTTTTTCTTGCAAGAACTTGATGGTTCTGAGTTGTTTGGGGGTCCTGTCAATGGCAGGATGCTCAAACACTATTTCTGCTAATTCCCCATTTCCAATTTCATTTCCATTGTATATATCGTTGCAAATTTTCATTTTCAGCAAAAAAGTGAAGAAATTGTTCCAAAAAAATGGCAGAATGAAAAGAGAGGTTCAGACATGCTCAAAACATGAACCTCTGAGGCAAAAGGATTGGCTCTAATAAACTCAAAATCTGAGCCAAAGGGAAGAAGAATAGCTGGTCCTTACAAGCTCAAAATCTGAATCAGTAGCAAAAGAAGATCCAGCTCTAATATGCCCAAAATCAGAGCTGGAGTAAAGGAAAGAAGTGACTCAAATATGCTCAAAACCTGAGTCACAAGAAAGAAAGAAGGATGTTTCACAGTTGCAAAATTCCATGCCTTCACAGTTTTGTTTTCTTCAAGTTTCTGCCCAGCAAGTCAGACTGTCTAATCCTGGCTTGGCTGTGTTTAAATTTCCTGTCTTAGAACGTAGGTGAAGAAACCTGTTGGACAGTTTAATCCCAACAGGTAGCAGATTAGGTAGAGAAATAGATGAGGCCAACAGTCTAATCTGGCCTCATGGAGCAATAAGGGTAGAATTAGAATAGGTTTATTTTTTTTTTGCAAAATAAATGTAAAGGGTCTGCTAATTCAAGTGCACCCAAGGGAAGATTGTTAGGACTCTAGTTTGGGTAGGTAGATTGGTTGAGAAAATGTTTCTGCTGATTGGATGTCTTCATAGTTTGTGGCAGCAGATCAAAGAAAGATATGGATGGTTCAAGCAGCAGGCGTCCAGCCTACACCAAGAGATCATTTTCTGGTTTCTTGGCTCCTTCAAGAAGAAGCCATCCCCAGGTGGAGCCACTGTTAGCCCCCCTATGAAATTTCTGACAAGCAAATAGGGGGTTAAATTGTTGTTGAGTCTTCAATGAATGCATTTCCCCTGAAAATACAGCCTCCTTGAAGCCTCTTTGTGCCCTTTATCCGTTGATGGTTTCCCTCTGCTATTTCCCCTTTTAAAGCCTCTCTGCTGATGAAGAAATGCCCAAAGACCTCCTTCCCCCTTTATTTTTCCCTCATTTAACCTCTTTTTATCTCCCCTTTTCTCCCCTTCTATTTCCCCATTTACTCCTCAAATTCCCCCAAAAATCCCCTCAAAATCCCCTTAAAATTCTTTCCCCAACCTTCGTTGGCCTTTTTTCCCCTTTCTTCCTCTATCGTTACCTTTCCCGGCCCTCAAATTACATTAAAACGGGCCAAAAACCCACTTTCCGACCATGTTACAGGCCCTAGCCCCTTGCCGCAGGCCCCTTTCAAACCACTGCCCCACATGCCCCCGCGCTGGGACCAAGTGCTTAAGTCCCCGGCGCTTATCGCAATCGGAGCATCGACGGGAGGCAAAATCCTTTGTAACATTGAAAAGGCCCGATGCGATTGTTTTATTACGTTAAGTCCCGCGATCCGTTCCGCACCGTTGATCTGCTTCGATCGAACGGCTGAGCGCTAATCGCAGGCCCCCCGCCCATCGCAATCGAAACATGTTAAGTCTGCCCCCCGATTGAAACCTTCCGATTTGATATTGACCATCCATATGTTTCGCAATCCAACGGTCCCGCGCTGATCGCACTGCCCCTCTGATGGTCTTCCCCACCGTTGATCTCCCCGCCAGATCGACGGCTAGCGCTCAATCGCAAGCCCATGCCCGATCTCAATCGCAAACCATTTCGTGTGACCCCCGATTGCGATTGAGCGATTAAATCTCCGCCGTCCACTTTCATGCTGATCCGACGGCCCTCCGCCAATCGCTGATCCCCTCCGATTGTGTTCTCCACCATTGATCTTCCCGTCAGATCGACGGTCAGCGCTCAATCGCATTACTCCCCCCGATCGCAATCGCAACACCCATTGTGCACCTCCCGATTGCGATGCTCCGATTTAATCCTGACCGTCCGTTCTCCCCGCGATCTGACGGTCCTCCGCTAATCGCATCGTCATCTCGCCACCCCTCTTCTCTCCCTCCGATTGAATCTAAACCGTTGATCTGATCCCCGATCGGACGGTCAGCGCTCAATCGCATCCCGACCTCCGATCGTCAATCGCAAGTACTTCCCTCCATCTTCCGATTTAATCGCAGCCGTCCGCCTCCCGCTGATCCTACGGCTCAGCGCCGATCGCTTCATTCCCTTCGCACCTCCTGTTTCCCCCTCCGATGGATTGAGAGCCGTTGATCTGGACCCGAGATCAACGGCCAACGCTCAATCGCAAGCCCCCCTTTGATCACAATCACGAACCGCTTCGTCTGACCCCCGATTGCGATTGTGCGATTAAATCTCCACCGTCCTTTCCTCCAAGATCTGACGGTTCGCATTTATTTGCCCTCCGCCTGCACTGGGTCCCACTCCATTCATCTGTTCATTGTTTTTTGATGTTTTCCTGTGTAATTCGCCCAAACGCTGAACGTTGTGGTTTTACACTATGAGTCCGTTTCTCCGCTCCTCTCCGCTGTTTCCATTGATTCTCCATTCTTCCGCCACCATTCCACCGCCTCCACTGCATTTCTCCACCACTTCCCAGGCTCTGTGATAAGTTTATTTCATCATGCAGGTAGTACAGAGAGGCCATTCCAGCCGACCAACGAAGCAGCAGAAGCAGGATTTGAGAAGGATTTGAGCCTGTAATTGAAGATTAATGTTTTAATCCTACAGTCAAAGGATTCAAGCACAGTTTGAAGACTAAGAGCGCACCAGCAAGTCATGATTGCTCCACCTAAAAGCAGAGCGCGTTTACTCCAGAAGTACACCTTCCTACAGCGCCTTCATGCCTTCTCGAGCCCTGAGACAATTAAATACACTGACTGAAGCTCATTTCAGATAGTCCGGCAGCATTAAAGAAGCATGGAGGGCCACAAACCTCCATCCGCTCGTTCATTTCAACAAAAGGCATTGCATCACGCACCCTTGTGCCAGACAAAGGTAATATCAGGATTTCCGTCAGCAAAATGTTTTTCGTCTGGGACAAGGCATCCATACTGTTTTTATTATGCGTAACTTCGAAGGATTTGTCTATCAAACTACGTACCAAAGACAACTGTGTATTTATGAGATGCACCTCCTAGCAATTTATCTTATCTCGAATTCAAATCACCTGGAGTACAATGAGCCCAAAATGTCAAGATCAAATCTGAAGCAGATCGTTCTCTTACTAAGAAGGTGAGCGCAATAAATATGCCGCATTCTCAAGCAGAATGGGCCTCGGCCCTGCATTCATTATTGTGCTTAAATGTAACATTTAATGGGCACCTACCTCCTCAGTCGATCTGAGGATCATCTTTTGTTATAAAGCACAGCAAGAACATTGTAAAGGGGGTTGGTTGTTGTGACCTTATCAGTGAAGTGCAAGCATTCTTGTCCCAAGCCAAGTTTTTCGTAACAGACTGTATGATAGGCTGAGAAATATGATGTATTCAGGCTGAATGTAAAAGCTTTGGGCATTGATGTACCTGATTGGTGTTGTGTTTAACATGATAAGCAGTTTTCATTGGATCCTGATCTACAACAGTTGGTTATGTTTTTCTTATCTCTGTGTTTATTTCCATTTCATTCCATGTTCTTCTGACTGACATCTGAATGCATGATATAAGATTTACCCTTGTTAGGTACCTTATATCCCAGCTCTCTCAGTCTTTAATGTTTTCTGCTCGTATGTGTGTCTGAATATCGTTTTAAATCGACTAAACCAGTGTAGTGGATGATTATTGCCTACTCTCTGATGTGCAAGTTGATAGAATCGGTGTTCAGATGTCTTTGTTAAGATTTAATCGAAAGAGGTTAGGAACATTGGGAGGTGTAAAGCCTGTCGCTGCCTCTTCATAACCTGCCCTTCCAATACAAACCTTCTCGAGACCCTTAGTGGTGCCTATGGTTTTGTCCAAGCAGGCCTGGAGTTAAATGACCTCTGGCCTGATTTATAGACAGAATCAGATGGTTTTCCATCCTTCATCCTCATCCCTTAGTGTCCCATCCCACCAATCAGTCTTTGAGATCCAAATGCTCTAGATGACTAGCCCAATTGAAGCTTACACATTGAACATAAGTAAATCCTTTCTTGACTCCATTGCCCAATGGCCTTGATGTTCCCTGATTTATCTACCTTTGCCTAGCTTCCTTCTTTACCCATCCTTGTCTTATGATGAAACCTTCCTTCCTGATTCTCAACAACCAAACTCAAACAATCAAACAAACGACCTTGAGCCTATAACTAGCCTAAAACCATAATTTAGAACTTCAAGGACATATATCCTTTGATAATCATAGAGAGATCCCTCTCTGGACCTACGAGGGCTAGATCCTAAGGTCTGTAAGTGGTTCTATGTTGTCTCATCTTTTGGTCTCTGTCAACCTGGCCAAAACATGGGAACCCCAACATAATGGCGACTCCACTGGGGAATCTGAGTGCTTCTCATTTCAAACAACCTCAGAAACTTAGAACTCTGGCTAGGTTGACGGTAAGTCACACTTTGGACGGTGAGCACTGTGGTGGACAGTGTACCCTAGAATCATCTTAAACCCTCCACCTGGCGACTCCATTGTTCCTAAGCGTTAAGGACTCCACTGGTGATCAGTAGGCCTGCTGATTATCTTGGTTTCACATCAGACTCCACTGGAAGACCAGTCCCAAGCATAATGAAGACTCCACAGGGAGGCCAGTTCCCAAAACAACATTAACCTCGGTAGAAGTAACAAGTAGGGATAAGTTTCCTGGCTTATAAACAGCACTCTAGCTCACAGAACCATTCATACAAGAGCTTTCCCTGATCCAAACCCACCTGAAACAGTGGATAATCCTGAGAAGATCCTTCAAAGAACACCTGTGAGTAGGAGATCAACTATTTCCAGCAACATTCCTAGAGCTAATTCTGCACCAGAAGATCTTGCAGCTCTATTAGACCCTTTCTTCGACCTAGGCCTCCAAAACAGATTACCTAGAACTAGGTCATTCAGTGTTTTAGACCAGCCAGACACTAGGGACAGCTAAACCCCTCCTTCCACACCACCTGATCTCCACTGTCTCCAAAACTTGGGGCTTTCTCACCCTAGATCTGCTCAACAGACTTTTGCTGGCCCTATCATCCCTGTCATCCAACTACCACCTGCTCAAGCCAACCCTATACCTCATCAGAACCTCATCATGGCAGCCTGGTATGCACCTCTAGTTTTACCTCAGGCTTTACTGCCCTTACCAAATGATTATCAATCAAAAATCCCACACTTCCCTGCTAAAGAGCCTACAACAGCACAACAACATGTGGATAAAATGGAGGACTCTTTTGATTATATGGAAATTGATGATGAAACAATCAAAATGAGAATTTTCGCGCAAAGCTTGGGAGGTGAAGTTAAGAAGTGGTTTAAAAGCCTACCTGCTGGTAGTATCCAAGATCTCCCTGCGTTATACCAGACTTTCATCAACAAATGGGAAACCAGAGCAAACCCTCGCCAGCTCCTAGCAGAATACATGTCCCTTAAGAGAAACGTAGGGGAAAGTGTTCATGATTACACCACTAGATTCAACAGTATTTACAACGCTCTTCCCCCACACATGAAACCCCCACAAGGTATGGCCCTGGCCAAATATCCTGATGGATTTGATGCTGACATGGCCTATAAACTTAGGGATAAAGAATATACCACGTTAGAGGATATGCAGAAAGGGGCAGTAAACATAGAAGCAAATCTAATTGATAAAAGGGCCAAACTGAGAGCTGAAAAGAGAGTAACATACAAGGGCCTATGAGCTTAGAGATAAAGAGTATACCACGTTAAAGGATATGCAGAAAGGGGCAGTAAACATAGAAGCAAATTTGATTGAAAAAAGGGCCAAACTGAGAGCTGAGAAGAGAGTAACATACAAGGATGACACTATAGCCTCCACTTCAGATCCCAATATTGAAAGATTGTCTAAGAATCTGGATAAGCTATGGAAAGTGGTCGAAAGGATGGCTATCACTCAGAACAGAAACCAAAATAAAAACCAAAACCAGAACTTTAGAAGAAACAACAACACTCCCAACAGACAGAAAGAGTCGGATCAACAAGTCATTCCCCCTTTCCAAAACTTTCTTGATGAGGATGAGGGAATCATAGAAGAGTCTGAAGGGAATGTGATAAACATGTTCGAAACAGAGGACTCAATCCTAAACTGTGATTCATAAGAGGACCAACCCTTAACCTCTTATGAGGAGGAGGAATGGTGTGAATCTGAGGATTATAGGTTGGGATTCGAAAGTGCCATGTTACAGGTCAGAGAACAATATGAGCTCAGGAGTAAAAAGAACCAAGATACTTCCAAACCTCAAACTCCTGAGGTAACCATCAAAAAGAGGCCTAAAAAATCTTCTAAAGTAACTGTCGTGAACAACAATTCAACGGCCAAGAGTTCTGAGAGTAACAAAGAAAAGGACAACCAAAACAATGAAAAACAAAGTCAACCAACCAGTAGCACTAGCACCTCAGTTAGTGCTCCTGATAAAACTGTGTCTACACATGTACATGAGAAACATCATGGAGTTACATTGCGAAGGTGGTTGCAAATAAAACAGTTAAATACTTCCAAAAACCAATCATTTTCAATTTAGAAAGTGAGATTGCAAAAATCAAAATCTCTGTGCCATTATACGAGTGACCTCTCGGAAGGATGTATATAAGGGCAGTTGCAGCTTGTTAAATCTGAGTATAAATAATGACACTGTAAATTTGAGCGATGATCAGCCTGCCCTCTTATTCGGTCCCAAGATTGAGGGGAAATTTCAGGAGGGGGTAGTTCCACCTTTTTATATCAGTCTTAACATTCATGACAAGATCCTTCATAATGCCATGCATGACTCCGGTGCATCACACAATCTAATGCCTAAATTAGTCATGGAGAAGTTAGGCCTCGAAATCACCCGACCCTACAAAGACTTATACTCATTCGACTCGAGTAGGGTAAAATGTCTTGGCCTGATCAAAGACTTGTGTGTGAGTTTGACTCAAATTCCTGCGAAATGTATGGTCATGGATGTAGTGGTGGCAGACGTGCCACCCAAGTATGGCATGTTATTATCTAGATCATGGGGAGCCAAGCTGCAAGGCACCATGCAGATGGATGGCTCATATGCCACTATCCCTATATTTGGCCAATCAAGAAGACTGTACAGAGAGTCCCAAATGAAATTTCTGGTCAGCAGCCCCAAGAAACCTGAAAATTCGCCACTATATTCTGTGCATACCGACCTTGACTCCTTCATCTTTTGTAATGATGAATCCTTAGGAGAGCCAGAGTCCCAGAATAGGCATACAAACGAGAAAACCAGGCCTATAGACCTCCACATAATGGCCACCCTGGAAGAATGTGATCAGGAAAACCATGGGCAGCACACTGAAAAGGAAGAGGAAATCAGCCATGAGGCCTGTAAGATCTGTGGTGGACCTCTCACTCCAAGTGAAATAGAAACAGAGCAAGAACAACAAACTAACCACCTCCCTGACATCCATGACCTCTATGAACAACGAAATAGTTTGCAACCTAGTACTGACCTCCCAAATCAACCTAATAGCGAATCTAGCTGTGAGGCAGAAAGCGAAGTGGAAGCAAACAAAGAACCCTTGTGGGAAATGAACTTTGATGGGTCCTGTACTAGACAAAGCGCTGGAGCAGGAGTGTGGCTACGTAACACCGAAAATGATCACGCGGAGAGCCACGCCGTCAATCTGCATTTCAAATGCACGAATAACATCGCAGAATATGAGGCTCTAATCTTGGATTTAAATCTGCTGAAAAAATTAGGAGCCCGTAGGATAGTCGTGAGAGGAGACTCTGAGTTAGTAATCAAACAGATGAATGGTGAGTATTCGGAAAAACACCCTAGGCTTAGGGCATATAGGAATGATACTCTAGATTTGCTGAAAACGTTCATTGAATATGATTTAGTATCCATTCCTAGGGGTCAAAACGCTATTGCAAATGGACTAGCCTGCCTAGCTAGCTCTTATCCTAAGGCCCTAGTTGACCAACAAATCATCATTCAGACTAAATTCAGGCCTGCAGTGCCAGACAATGAAAAATACTGGCAGGTCTTTGAAGGAGACAAACAGATTGAAGATTTCCTGATGGGCAGAAATGAGTTTGAATTTTCTGATTCGGACTCAAAATCTGATGACATCTGCCCAAGTGAGGATTCCCCAGATGAACTAGAAACACCTTGTAGTATATAAATAAATTCTTTTTCTGAAGAAACTGGAGATTCAGCCATAAAACGTGAAAACGCAGATAGAGAAGAAATGGAGGTGCTGCAAGCCAAAGACAAGAACATACCAAGAGGCTTAGCACCCTTAGAAGACCTCTTTGATTTCAATGATGTTGCAAAGAAACCCACAATAGAACATGCAGAATCGGATGTAGAAGAGTGTAACGTAGGCACTGAAGACAAACCCAAAATGATAAAGTTGCCTAAGTCTATACCTGCAGACATGAAGAAAAGATACATTGACCTGTTTAAGGAATTCATTGATGTGTTTGCATGGAGCTATGAAGACTTAAAGGCCTATGACACCAACATTATACAACATAAGATACCACTGAAGGAAAATCAGAAGCCTTTTAGACAAAAACTTAGAAGAATTAATCCAAAACAATTGCCTGCAGTAGAAAAGGAAATTAAGAAGATGTATGATGCAGGCATTATAGTCCCGGTAAGGTTTTCTGATTGGGTGTCAAACTTAGTGGCTGTAAGAAAGAAAACGGGGGAGATTAGACTTTGCATAGACTTCAGAAACCTCAATAGAGCCTCCCTGAAAGACAACTACCCTTTGCCTAGAATGGAGCATATCCTACAGAAGGTAGTGGGCTCTAAAAGAATCTCCCTGCTTGATGGTTTTTCAGGATACAACCAGGTTCTAGTACTCCCAGAAGATCAACTCAAAACAGCCTTCACCACTCCATGGGGCACCTTCATGTATGTGAAAATGCCTTTTGGATTGATGAATGCTGGAGCTACCTTCCAGAGAGAAATGGATATTGCTTTCTCAGATGAGATTGGACACTTTATAGTTATCTACTTGGATGACTTAACTGTCTTTTCTAAAACAGAAGAAGAACACTTAAAACATCTGAGGAAGGTTTTTGAAAAATGTAGAAGGTATGGTCTGTCCCTAAATCCTAAGAAGACTGTTTTTGGGCTGCAAGAGGGTAAGCTTCTGGGCCACATTATATCTGAGAAAGGGATTAGGATAGACCCCCAGAGAGTTGAGGGAATACTTCAAATTACACATCCAAGAAACATCAAGGAGCTACAGTCTTTCATTGGAAAGATCAATTTCCTTAGAAGATTTATCCCCAATCTTGCTGAGCATCTTAGGAAAATGACTGAAATGCTAAAGAAAGATGCAGGAATCAAGTGGACTGTTGAAGCCAAAAAATATTTTGAGTCAGTAAAACTTGCACTCACCCAAGCCCCTGTCCTTATCAGCCCTGACTTCTCAAAAGATTTTTTGATCTTTTCATTTGCCTCCCCACACACAATAGCTGCAGTTTTGCTGCAGAAAAATTCGGAAGGTAAGGAACAACCCATAGCCTTCTTCAATAAAGCCTTAAGAGATGCACCCTTAAAGTACAACATTATGGAAAAGCAGGCCTATGCCCTGATTAAGGCCTTAAAAGACTTTAGGGTGTACATTCTGCATTCTCACACCATTGCCTATGTGCCAAATATAGTGGTCAAAGATATCTTGTCCCAAGACCCAGATGGGAAAAGGGGCAAATGGATTGCTGCAATTTTAGAATATGACATTGAAATCAAACCCACCAAGCTGATCAAAGGTCAAGGCTTGGCCCAATTGATGGTTGAAACTAATCTACAGGCCCTTGATATCAACATGATGAATGCCCTGAATGAGCAGGAAGGATTACCCCATCCAACTATTGAGGAACAGTTTCAGAACTCTCATTGGTATGCTGATATCCTTTACGTGCTCACACACCTTAATGCCCCTCCAGAACTGTCCAAAACAAAGGCCAGATTCATAAAACTCAAAGCTAGAAATTACTGCATTTTGAATGAGAGTCTATATTGGAAAAATCCAAATGGCCTTTTACTGAAATGCTTGTCTGAAACTGAAGCCGAAAAAATCAAACAAGAATTCCATGCTGGGGAGTGTGGGGGCCACCTGAGTTGGAAGGCCACTGCAAATAAGATACTCAGGGCTGGTTACTATTGGCCCACACTCTTCAGTGATGTCCATAAAATGATCCTCACCTGCCACAAATGCCAAATTTTTGAGGGAAAAAGAAAGCTCCTCCCCCTCCCTCTGCAACCTATCACCATAGAAGGTCCTTTCATGCAATGGGGCTTAGACTTCATTGGAGAAATTCACCCCTCTTCTTCTGGGAAACATAAATGGATCTTGACTGCTACTGATTACTTCACTAAGTGGATTGAAGCCATACCCACTAGGAATGCCACTGATTCTGTCATCATTAGGTTCCTAGAAGACTTCATCTTATCTCGGTTTGGCTGCCCAAGGAAAATAATCACTGACAATGCTGCTGCTTTAGGATCCAAAAGAATGATTAATTTCTGTCACAGGTACGGAATTGCGCTTGGACATTCAACTGCCTATTACCCCCAGGGTAATGGCTTAGCTGAATCATCAAATAAAAGCCTGGTTACAATCATTAAGAAGCTGCTGGAAGAGAATAAAAGGTCTTGGCATAAAAAGTTGATACATGCCTTGTGGGCAGACAGGCTCACTACAAAGAAGTCTATTGGCACATCACCCTTCCAGCTGGTTTATGGGACAGAAGCAGTTTTCCCTACTAGCCTTGGGATACCAGTAGTAAAGCTTATTCAAGAGGTCCAATCAGAAGAAGACAACATGATAAGGAGAATTAATGAAACAATCCATCTCCAGCAAACAAGGGAGCAAGTTTATGACAGAGCTATCAGAGTGCAGGAAAACATGAAGAGACAGTTTGACAAAAGAACCAAAGCAGAAAATTTCAAAGTTGGGGACAAGGTCCTGAAGTGGGATTCAAGAAGAGAGGATAAAGGCAAACATGGCAAATTCGACAGCTTGTGGCAAGGTCCCTTCATCATTCAAGCCACTGTGGGTCCTAATGTGTTTTTCTTGCAAGAACTTGATGGTTCCGAGTTGTTTGGGGGTCCTGTCAATGGCAGGATGCTCAAACACTATTTCTGCTAATTCTCCATTTCCAGTTTCATTTCCATTGTATATACCGTTGCAAATTTTCATCTTCAGCAAAAAAGAGAAGAAATTGTCCCAAAAAACAGAATGAAAAGAGAGGTTCAGACATGCTCAAAACATGAACCTCTGAGGCAAAAGGATTGGCTCTAATAAACTCAAAATCTGAGCCAAAGGGAAGAAGAATAGCTGGTCCTTACAAGCTCAAAATCTGGATCAGCAAAGAAAGAACATCCAGCTCTAATATGCCCAAAACCAGAGCTGGAACAAAGGAAAGAAGTGACTCAAACATGCTCAAAACCTGAGTCACAAGGAAGAAAGAAGGATGTTTCACAGTTGCAAAATTCCATGCCTTCACATTTTTGTTTTCTTCAAGTTTCTGCCCAGCAAGTCAGACTGTCTAATCCTGGCTTGGCTGTGTTTAAATTTCCTGTCTTAGAATGTAGGTGAAGAAACCTGTTGGACAGTCTAATCCCAACAGGTAGTAGTTTAGGTAGAGAAATATATGAGGCCAACAGTCTAATCTGGCCTCATGGAGCAATAAGGGTAGAATTAGAATAGGTTTGTTTTTGTTTTTCAAAATAAAATGTAAAGGGTCTGCTAATTCAAATGCACCCAAGGGAAAATTGTTAGAACTCTAGTTTGGGTAGGTAGATTGGTTGGGAAAGTGTTTCTGCTGATTTGTGTATCTAATATATTGTGGCAGCTAATCTAAAGAAAGAAGAAAGATGGCTTATAGCAGCAGGCATTTGGCCTACACCAAGAGATCAATTCCTGAATTCTTGACTCCTTCAAGAAGAAGCCATCCCCATGTGGAGCCACTGTTAGCCCCCCTATGAAATTTTGACAAGCAAATAGGGGGCTAAATTGTTGTTGAGTCTTCAAGGAATGCGTTTCCGATGAAAACACAGTCTCCTTGAAGCCCCCATGTGCCTTTTAGCCTTTGAATATATCCCTTCTGCTGATTCCCCTTTCAAAAGCCTCTCTGCTGTGAAGAAATGCCCAAAGACCCCCTTTTTTCCCTCTTATTCCATTCCCCAAAGCCCTTGTTTTCTCTCCCATTTATTCCCCCTTTTTCCCCATTTACTCCTCAAAATCCCCTCAAAATCCCCTTAAAATTCTTTCCCCAACCTTCGTTGGCCTTTTTTCCCCTTTCTTCCCCTATCGTTACCCTTCTTGGCCCTCAAATTACATTAAAACGGGCCAAAAACCCACTTTCCGACCATGTTACAGGCCCTAGCCCCTTGCCGCAGGCCCCTTTCAAACCACTTTTCCACATGCCCCCGCGCTGGGACCAAGCGCTTAAGTCCCAGGCGCTTATCGCAATCGGAGCCATCGGGCGGGTGCATTCCTTTGTTATAACGCAAAAGTCCCGACGCGATCATTTTAACGCTTCAAGTCCTACGATGAGTCTGGAGCCGTTGATCTGTCCCTTCGATCGAACGGCTGGGCGCCAATCGCAAAGCCCTCTCCGATCGCAAACCGTTTCGTGTGTCCCCCAATTGCGATTGAGCGATTAAATCCCAACCGTCGATCCGTCCCGCCGATCAACGGCCAGCGCTCAATCTCAAGCCCATGCCCGATCGCAATCGCAAACCCCAGTTGTGCCGCTCCGATTGAGATCCCCCGATTGCATCCTGGCCGTTGATCTGCCCCGCGATCAGCAGTCACTTCGCTCCATCGCCTTACCCCTCCGATTCGTTCTGGCGAATTTGATCTACCACAGTCCGCGGACGGCGCTCAATCGCAACCCTTGTCCATTCGCAATCGCAGCTCCACGATGGTGCGGCCTTCGATTGAGGTCCTCCGATTAAATCTCCGCCGTCCATTCTCCCGTGATCTGACGGTCAGCGCTCAATCGCTTCTCCCCCCCGACCACGATCGCAATTATTTCGGTTTGCCTCCCGATTACATCGTAGCCGTCGATCTCCCCGCGATCCGACGGCCCCCCTCCTGATCGCACTCCGATTTGATCTCCACCGTTGATCCCTCCGCCAGATCAGACGGCCTGCATCCAATCGCACCCCCTTCCCTCCGTCCTCCGATTTTATCTCATCCGTCCGTTTGGTTTATGATCCAACGGTTATCGCTTAATCGCTTCCCCATCAACAATCGCAATCGGAACTTTTTGAATGTGCATTGCGATTGCCTTTCGCTCCGACTTCCGATTGCGATTGTTGCGATTAGATCTCCGTCGTCCGTCTCCGTGCAAATCTAATGGCTCACATCTAATCACCCTCCGCCACGTTGGGTCCCACTCTTACATTCGTTTCCGTTGCATTTCATGTGTTTTTCATGTTACGCCCATTTTATGTATTGTCCCGTTACTCAATCTCCACCGTTGATCTTTGTCCCCAGACCTAAATCTAACGGTCTGCGCTGCATATTATCCCCGAACCCTATTACTCATAAGATCTCACCGTTTCATTGCATTCTGTTAGCATTATAATAAAGCCACCATTTCTCCACCACGTTGCATTCTTTCCATTGTTTCTCCGCTATTCTGCCACCATTCCTCCACCTCCATAGCATTTCTCCACCGCTGCCCGGGCTCTGTGATGAGTTTATTTCATCATGCAGATAGCACAGAGAGGCCTTTCCAGCGGCCAGCGACGACGACGGGAGTTAAAGGGGATTAATTCTTATTATCGATATTCTTATTATCGATGCAATTAACGTTTTAGCCGTGATCGTGGATTAAGATTCAATTTGAAGACTAAAGCGCTTCCCGACAAGCCATATTGCGCCACCTAACGGCGGACATATTTCCTCCGAGAGAAATACACCTTCATGACGTCACACTCCATGTTTCTAAAACCCCGGAAAATCAAGAACGTTAGCCAGAGCTTAGCAAACGATAGTCGAGCGACCATTAAAGAAACGCAGAGCCATACAGAGACTTCCACATCCGATTAGTTCATTTCAACGAGGCGAGCAATGAGATCCACCAGTTGACGGAGACAAAGCCAATATCGATTTCCAATTTTCCATGACCCAAAATGTTTTCTTACCGGGACCAGATCACTCTTTGTTTTATTATGCAGAATGTCCCTGAAGGATTTTTCCATCAAACTACAGCTCAAAGACAATCAGGAATTTATGAGACAGACCCTCCTAGTAGTTTATCTTATCCCCGAATTCAAATCACCTGGAGTACAACGAGCCCAAAATGTCAAGATCAAATCTGAAGCAGATCGTTCTCTTACTAAGAAGGTGAGCGAAGTAAATATGCAACATTCTCAGGCAAGATGGGCCTCGGCCCTGCATTCATTATTGTGCTTAAATGTAACATTTAATGGGCACCCACCTCCTCAGTCGATTTGAGGATCATCTTTTGTTATAAAGCACAACAAGAACATTGTAAAGGGGTTGGTTGTTGTTACCTTATCAGTGAAGTGCAAGCATTCTTGTCCCAAGCCAAGTTTTCTGTAACAGACTGTATGATAGGCTGAGAAATATGATGTATTCAGGCTGAATGTAAAAGCTTTGGGCATTGATGTACCTGATTGGTGTTGTGTTTAACATGATAAGCAGTTTTCATTGGATCCTGATCTACAGCAGTTGGTGATGTTTTTCTTATCTCTGTGTTTATTTCCATTTCATTCCATGTTCTTCTGACTGACATCTGAATGCATGATATAATATTTACCCTTGTTAGGTACCTTATATCCCAGCTCTCTCAGTCTTTAATGTTTTCTGCTCATATGTGTGTCTGAATATTGTTTTTAATTGACTAAACCAGTGTAGTGGATGATTATTTCCTGCTCTCTGATGTGCAAGTTGATAGAATCAGTGTTCGGATGTCTTTGTTAAGATTTAATTGAAAGAGGTTAGGAACATTGGGAGGTGTAAAGCCTGTCGCTGCCTCTTCATAACCTGCCCTTCCAATACAAACCTTTTCGAGACCCCTTGTGGTGCCTATGGTTTTGTCCAAGAAGGCCTGGAGTTAAATGACCTCTGGCCTGATCTATAGACGGAATCAGATGGTTTTCCATCCTTCATTCTCATCCCTTAGTGTTCCATCCCACCAATCAGTCTTTGAGATCCAAATGCTCTAGATGACTAGCCCAACTGAAGCTTACACATTGAACATAAGTAAATCCTTTCTTGACTCCATCGCCCAATGGCCTTAATGTTCTCTGAGTTATCTATCCTTGCCTAGATTCCTTCTTTACCCATCCTTGTCTTATGGTGAAACCTTCCTTCTTGATTCTCAACAACCAAACTCAAACAATCAAACAAACAACCTTGAGCCTATAACTAGCCTAAAATCACAATTGAGAACTT
Source organism: Pinus albicaulis (assembly GCA_034641835.2). Lineage (NCBI taxonomy): Eukaryota > Viridiplantae > Streptophyta > Pinopsida > Pinales > Pinaceae > Pinus > Pinus albicaulis. Next base: position 72,048 of record JAXQQM020076069.1, on the reverse strand, counting down.
CGAAGACATATATCCTTTGATAATCATAGAGAGATCCCTCTCTGGACCTAGGAGGGCTAGATCCTAAGGTCTGAAAGTGGTTCTATGTTGTCTCATCTTTTGGTCTCCGTTAACCTGGCCAAAACATGGGAACCCCAACATAATGGCGACTCCACTGGGGAGTTCTGAGTGCTTCTGATTTCAAACAACCTTGGAAACTTAGAACTCTGGCTAGGTTGACGGTAAGTCACACCATTGACGGTGAGCACTGTGGTGGACAGTGTACCCTAGAATCATCCTAAACCCTCCACCTGGCGACTCCATTGTTCCTAAACGTTAAGGACTCCACTGGTGATCAGTAGGCCTGCTGATTATCTTGGTTTCACATCAGACTCCACTGGCAGACCAGTCCCAAAGCATAATGAAGACTCCACAGGGAGGCCAGTTCCCAAGACAACATTAACCTCAGTAGAAGTAACAAGTAGGGATAAGCTGCCTGGCTTATAAACAACACTCTGGCTCACAGAACCATTCATACAAGAGCTTTCCCTGATCCAAACCCACCTGAAATAGTTGATAATTCTGAGAAGATCCTTAAAAGAACACCTGTGAGTAGGAGATCAGCTATTTCCAGCAACATTCCTAGAGCCAATTCTGCACCAGAAGATCTTGCAGCTCTATTAGACCCTTTCTTCGACTTAGAATTCCAGAACAGATTACCTAGAACTAGGTCATTCAGTGTTTCCAACCAGCCAGACGCTAGGGACAGCGAAACCCCTCCTTCCACACCACCTGATCTCCACTCTCTCCAAAACTTGGGGCTTTCTCACCCTAGATCCGCTCAACAGACTTCTGCTGGCCCTACCATCCCTGTCATCCAACTACCAGCTGCTCAAGCCAACCCTATACCCCACCAGAACGTCATCATGGCAGCCTGGTATGCACCCCTAGTTTTACCCCAGCCTCTATTGCCCTTACCAAATGATTATCAATCAAAAATCCCACACTTCCCTGCTAAAGAGCCTACAACAGCACAACAAAATGTAGATAAAATGGAGGACTCTTTTGATTATATGGAAATTGATGATGAAACAATCAAAATGATAATTTTTACACAGAGCCTGGGGGGAGAGGTTAAAAAGTGGTTTAAAAACCTACCTGCTGGCAGTATCAATGATCTACCTGCCTTATACCAGACTTTCATTAATAAATGGGAAACTAGGGTGAACCCTCGTCAGCTCCTAGCAGAATACATGTCCCTTAAGAGGAACGCAGGAGAGAGTGTCCACGATTACACCACTAGATTCAACAGCATTTATAATGCTCTCCCCCCGCAAATGAAACCTCCACAAGGTATGGCCTTAGCAAAATATCCTGATGGATTTGATGCTGACATGGCCTATGAGCTTAGAGATAAAGAGTATACCACGTTAAAGGATATGCAGAAAGGGGCAGTAAACATAGAAGCAAATTTGATTGAAAAAAGGGCCAAACTGAGAGCTGAGAAGAGAGTAACATACAAGGATGACACTATAGCCTCCACTTCAGATCCCAATATTGAAAGATTGTCTAAGAATCTGGATAAGCTATGGAAAGTGGTCGAAAGGATGGCTATCACTCAGAACAGAAACCAAAATAAAAACCAAAACCAGAACTTTAGAAGAAACAACAACACTCCCAACAGACAGAAAGAGTCGGATCAACAAGTCATTCCCCCTTTCCAAAACTTTCTTGATGAGGATGAGGGAATCATAGAAGAGTCTGAAGGGAATGTGATAAACATGTTCGAAACAGAGGACTCAATCCTAAACTGTGATTCATAAGAGGACCAACCCTTAACCTCTTATGAGGAGGAGGAATGGTGTGAATCTGAGGATTATAGGTTGGGATTCGAAAGTGCCATGTTACAGGTCAGAGAACAATATGAGCTCAGGAGTAAAAAGAACCAAGACATGAACCTCAAGTATACAGGGTAACCCTGCATCAAAAGGGCACAAAGAAAGAATCTTCTAAAAATGGCTAGCTGCGTGAACAACAATTCAACGGCCAAGAGTTCTGAGAGTAACAAAGAAAAGGACAACCAAAACAATGAAAAACAAAGTCAACCAACCAGTAGCACTAGCACCTCAGTCAGTGCTCCTGATAAAACTGTGTCTACACATGTACATAATGAGAAGACACAAACCGATCCAGCTACTAAGGTGGTTGCAAATAAAACAGAGTTGAATACTTCCAAGAGTCAATCCACTTTCAATTTAGAAAGTGAGATTGCAAAAATCAAAATCTCTGTACCATTATCTGAGCTGGCCTCTCAGGATGTATACAAGGGCCAGATTTTGAAAGCATTAAATCTGAGTATAAATAATGACACTGTAAATTTGAGCGATGATCAGCCTGCCCTCTTATTCGGTCCCAAGATTGAGGGGAAATTTCAGGAGGGGGTAGTTCCACCTTTTTATATCAGTCTTAACATTCATGACAAGATCCTTCATAATGCCATGCATGACTCCGGTGCATCACACAATCTAATGCCTAAATTAGTCATGGAGAAGTTAGGCCTCGAAATCACCCGACCCTACAAAGACTTATACTCATTCGACTCGAGTAGGGTAAAATGTCTTGGCCTGATCAAAGACTTGTGTGTGAGTTTGACTCAAATTCCTGCGAAATGTATGGTCATGGATGTAGTGGTGGCAGACGTGCCACCCAAGTATGGCATGTTATTATCTAGATCATGGGGAGCCAAGCTGCAAGGCACCATGCAGATGGATGGCTCATATGCCACTATCCCTATATTTGGCCAATCAAGAAGACTGTACAGAGAGTCCCAAATGAAATTTCTGGTCAGCAGCCCCAAGAAACCTGAAAATTCGCCACTATATTCTCTGAATACCGACCTTGACTCCTTCATCTTTTGTAATGACGAATCCTTAGGAGAGCTAGAGTCCCAGAATAGGCATACAAATGAGAAAGCCAGGCCTATAGACCTCCACATAATGGCCACCCTGGAAGAATGTGATCAGGAAAACCATGGGCAGCACACTGAAAAGGAAGAGGAAATCAACCATGAGGCCTGTAAGATATGTGGTGGACCTCTCACTCCAAGTGAAATAGAAACAGAGCAAGAACAACAAACTAACCACCTCCCTGACATCCATGACCTCTATGAACAACTAAATAGTTTGCAACCTAGTACTGACCTCCCAAATCAACCTAATAGCGAATCTAGCTGTGAGGCAGAAAGCGAAGTGGAAGCAAACAAAGAACCCTTGTGGGAAATGAACTTTGATGGGTCCTGTACTAGACAAAGCGCTGGAGCAGGAGTGTGGCTACGTAACACCGAAAATGATCACGCGGAGAGCCACGCCGTCAATCTGCATTTCAAATGCACGAATAACATCGCAGAATATGAGGCTCTAATCTTGGATTTAAATCTGCTGAAAAAATTAGGAGCCCGTAGGATAGTCGTGAGAGGAGACTCTGAGTTAGTAATCAAACAGATGAATGGTGAGTATTCGGAAAAACACCCTAGGCTTAGGGCATATAGGAATGATACTCTAGATTTGCTGAAAACGTTCATTGAATATGATTTAGTATCCATTCCTAGGGGTCAAAACGCTATTGCAAATGGACTAGCCTGCCTAGCTAGCTCTTATCCTAAGGCCCTAGTTGACCAACAAATCATCATTCAGACTAAATTCAGGCCTGCAGTGCCAGACAATGAAAAATACTGGCAGGTCTTTGAGAACAAACGGATTTAAGATTTCCTAATGGGCGGGAATGGGTTGGGTTTACACCGATTCGGACTCAAAATACGATGGCAATTGCCCAGTGAAAGTTCCCCGGATAGCCTAGAAGCACCACCTTAGTATAGAGAAATAAACTCTTTACGTTGAAACTAGAGATTGACCATAAAGAACGTGAAACGAGATAGAGAAGAAATGGAGAGTGCTGCAAATAAAGACAAGAACTTATACTACAGAGCACGCTGTGCAGGGCCTCTTTAATTTCAATTATGTTGCAAAAACTCACAATAGAACATACGAGAATCGGACGTAGAAGAAAGAGATATCATTGCCAAGCCTTGAAGACAACCCAAAAATGATAAAGACGCTAAGTAGAAAGGGGCTAGAAAAAGATACATTTGACTGTTTGAAATTCATTGATGTGTTTGCATGGAGCTACGAAGACTTAAAGGCCTATGACACCAACATTATACAACATAAGATACCACTGAAGGAAAATCAGAAACCTTTCAGACAAAAACTCCGTAGAATTAATCCAAAACAATTGCCTGCAGTAGAAAAGGAAATTAAGAAGATGTATGAGGCAGGCATTATAGTCCCGGTAAGGTTTTCAGATTGGGTGTCGAACTTAGTGGCTGTAAGAAAGAAAACGGGGGAGATTAGACTTTGCATAGACTTCAGAAACCTTAACAGAGCTTCCTTGAAAGATAACTACCCTTTGCCTAGAATGGAGCATATACTACGGAAGGTAGTGGGCTCTAAAAGAATCTCCCTGCTTGATGGTTTTTCAGGATACAACCAGGTTCTGGTACTCCCAGAAGATCAACTCAAAACAGCCTTCACCACTCCATGGGGCACCTTCATGTATGTGAAAATGCCTTTTGGATTGATGAATGCTGGAGCTACCTTCTAGAGAGCAATGGATATTGCTTTCTCAGATGAGATTGGACACTTTATAGTTATCTACTTGGATGACTTAACTGTCTTTTCTAAAACAGAAGAAGAACACTTAAAACATCTAAGGAAGGTTTTTGAAAAATGTAGAAGGTATGGTCTGTCCCTAAATCCTAAGAAGATTGTTTTCGGGATGCAAGAGGGTAAACTTCTGGGCCACATTATATCTGAGAAAGGGATTAGGATAGACCCCCAGAGAGTTGAGGGAATACTTCAAATTACACATCCAAGAAACATCAAGGAGCTACAGTCGTTCGTTGGGAAGATCAATTTCCTTAGAAGGTTTATCCCCAATCTGGCTGAACATCTTAGGAAAATGACTGAAATGCTAAAGAAAGACGCAGGAATCAGGTGGACTGTTGAAGCCAAAAAATCTTTTGAGTCAGTAAAACTTGCACTCACCCAAGCCCCTGTCCTTATCAGCCCTGACTTCTCAAAATATTTTCTGATCTTTTCATTCGCCTCCCCACACACAATAGCTGCAGTTTTGCTGCAGAAAAATTCGGAAGGTAAGGAACAACCTATAGCCTTTTTCAGTAAAGCCTTAAGAGATGCACCCTTAAAGTACAACATCATGGAAAAGCAGGCTTATGCCCTGATTAAGGCTTTAAAAGACTTTAGGGTGTACATTCTGCATTCTCACACCATTTCCTATGTGCCAAATATAGTGGTCAAAGATATCTTGTCCCAAGACCCAGATGGGAAAAGGGGCAAATGGATTGCTGCAATTTTAGAATATGACATTGAAATCAAACCCACTAAGCTGATCAAAGGTCAAGGCCTGGCCCAATTGATGGCTGAAACTAATCTACAGGCCCTTGATATTAACATGATGAATGCCCTGGATGAGCAGGAAGGATTACCCCATCCAACTGTTGAGGAGCAGTTTCAGAACTCTCCTTGGTATGCTGATATCCTTTACGTGCTCACACACCTCAATGCCCCTCCGGAACTGTCCAAAACAAAGGCCAGATTCATAAAACTCAAAGCTAGAAATTACTGCGTTTTGAATGAGAGCCTATATTGGAAAAATACAAATGGCCTTTTACTGAAATGCTTGTCTGAAACTGAAGCCGAAAAAATCAAACAAGAATTCCACGCTGGGGAGTGTGGAGGCCACCTGAGTTGGAAGGCCACTGCAAATAAGATACTCAAGGCTGGTTACTATTGTCCCACACTCTTCAGTGATGTCCATAAGATGATCCTCACCTGCCACAAATGCCAAATTTTTGAAGGCAAAAGAAAGCTCCTCCCCCTCCCTCTGCAACCTATCACCATAGAAGGACCTTTCATGCAATGGGGCTTAGACTTCATTGGAGAAATCCACCCCTCTTCTTCTGGGCAACACAAATGGATCTTGACTGCTACTGATTACTTCACTAAGTGGATTGAAGCCATACCCACTAGGAATGCCACTGATTCTGTCATCATTAGGTTCCTAGAAGACTTCATCTTATCTCGGTTTGGCTGCCCAAGGAAAATAATCACTGACAATGCTGCTGCTTTTGGATCCAAAAGAATGATTGATTTCTGTCACAGGTACGGAATTGCACTTGGACATTCAACTGCCTATTACCCCCAGGGTAATGGCTTAGCTGAATCATCAAATAAAAGGCTGGTTACAATCATTAATAATCTGCTGGAAGAGAACAAAAGTTCTTGGCATAAAAAGTTGATACATGCCTTGTGGGCAGACAGGCTCACTACAAAGAAATCTATTGGCACATCACCCTTCCAGCTGGTTTATGGGACAGAAGCAGTTTTTCCTACTAGCCTTGGGATACCAGTGGTAAAGCTTATTCAAGAAATCCAATCAGAAGAAGACAACATGATAAGGAGAATTAATGAAACAATCCATCTTCAGCAAAAAAGGGAGCAAGTTTATGACAGAGCTGTTAGAGTGCAGGAAAACATGAAGAGACAGTTTGACAAAAGAACCAAAGCAGCAAATTTCAAAGTTGGGGACAAGGTCCTGAAGTGGGATTCAAGAAGAGAGGATAAAGGCAAACATGGCAAATTCGACAGCTTGTGGCAAGGTCCGTTCATCATTCAGGCCACTGTGGGTCCTAATGCATTTTTCTTACAAGAACTCAATGGTACAGAGCTGTTTGGGGGTCCTGTCAATGGCAGGATGCTCAAACGCTATTTCTGCTAATTCTCCATTTCCAGTTTCATTTCCATTGTATATACCGTTGCAAATTTTCATTTTCAGCAAAAAAGAGAAGAAAATGTCCCAAAAAAAAAAACAGAATGAAAAGAGAGGTTCAGACATGCTCAAAACATGAACCTTTGAGGCGAATATTGGCTCTAATAAACTCAAAATCTGAGCCAAAAGGAACAAGAATAGCTGGTCTTAACAAGCTCAAAATCTGGATCAGCAGTGAAAGGAGATCCAACTCTAATATGCCCAAAATCAGAGCTGGAGCAAAGGAAAGAAGTGACTCAAATATGCTCAAAACCTGAGTCACAAGAAAGAAAGAAGGATGTTTCACAGTTGCAGAATTCCATGCCTTCTCAGTTTTGTTTTCTTCAAGTTTCTGCCCAGCAAGTCAGACAGTCTAATCCTGGCTTGGCTGTGTTTAAATTTCCTGTCTTAGAATGTAGGTGAAGAAACCTGTTGGACAGTTTAATCCCAACAGGTAGTAGTTTAGGTAGAGAATTGTATGAGGCCAACAGTCTAATCTGGCCTCATGGAGCAATAAGGATAGAATTAGAATAGGTTTGTTTTTGTTTTGCAAAATAAAATGTAAAGGGTCTGCTAGTTCAAATGCACCCAAGGGAAAATTGTTAGAGCTCTAGTTTGGGTAGGTAGATTGGTTGGGAAAATGTTTCCGTTGATTTGTGTATCTAATATATTGTGGCAGCTAATCTAAAGAAAGAAGAAAGATGGCTTACAGTAGCAGGCATCTGGCCTACACCAAGAGATCATTTTTTGAATTCTTGACTCCTTCAAGAAGAAGCCATCCCCATGTGGAGCCACTGTTAGCCCCCCTATGAAATTTTTGACAAGCAAATAGGGGGCTAATTTGTTGTTGAGTCTTCAAGGAATGCATTTCCTCTGAAATCACAGTCTCCTTGAAGCCTCTTTGTGTCCTTTATCCTTTGAGAAAATCCCCTTTGCTGGTTCCCCTTTTAAAGCCTCTCTGTTGATGAAGAAATTCCCAAAGACCTCCTTCCCCCTTTATTTTTCCCTCATTTAACCTCTTTTTATCCCCCCTTTTCTCCCCTTCTATTTCCCCATTTACTCCTCAAATTCCCCCAAAAATCCCCTCAAAATCCCCTTAAAATTCTTTCCCCAACCTTCGTTGGCCTTTTTTCCCCTTTCTTCGTCTATCGTTACCCTTCCCGGCCCTCAAATTACATTAAAACGGGCCAAAAACCCACTTTCCGACCATGTTACAGGACCTAGCCCCTTGCCGCAGGCCCCTTTCAAACCACTTCCCCACATGCCCCCGCGCTGGGACCAAGTGCTTAAGTCGCCGGCGCTTATCGCAATCGGAGGCGTTTGTCGGGCGGTGCATTCCCCTTTATTCTCTTGTAAAGAAATCCAAGTGCGATCATTTAACGGCAAGTCCCTGCGATTAGTGCAGGGCCGTTGATCTGCTCCCCTTCGATCGAACGGCTGGGCACCAATCGCAAAGCCCCTCTCCGATCGCAAACCGTTTCGTGTGTCCCCCGATTGCGATTGAGCGATTAAATCCCGACCGTCGAACCGTCTCGCCGATCAACGGCCAGCGCTCAATTGCAAGCCCATGCCCGATCGCAATCGCAAAACCCAGTTGTGCCGCTCCGATTTTGATTCCTCGATTGCATCATAGCCGTTGATCTCCCCGCGATCCAACGGTCATCGCTCCATCGCACTTACCCCTCTGATTGCGTTCCCCGCCGTTGATCTACCCTGATGATCCAACGGACAGCGCTCAATCGCAACCCTTGTCCGATCGCAATCGCAGCTCCCAGTGGTGCAGCCCCGATTGAGGTCTTCCGATTAGATCTCAGCCGTCGATCTCCCCCGAAGTCGGATCGGCGGTCGGGCGCTCAGTAAGCCCTCCTGATCGCGTCGCAGTGTCCGGTTTGTCACTCGATTACATCATAGCCGTCGATCTCCCCGCGATCTGGCGGGGGCTGATCGCACCCCTCCACCCATCTCGCCTCCGATTTGGTCTCCACCGTTGATCCCTCACTTGAGATCGGGACGACACCGTCAATCGCCCCTTCCCTCCGTCCTCCGATTTGATCTCGTCCGTCCGTTTGGTTTATGATCCAACGGTTATCGCTTAATCGCTTCCCCATCAACAATCGCAATCGGAACTTTTTGAATGTGCATTGTGATTGCCTTTCGCTCCGGCTTCCGATTGCGATTGTTGCGATTAGATCTCTGCCGTCCGTCTCCGTGCAAATCTAATGGCTCTAATCTAATCGCCCTCCGCCACGTTGGGTCCCACTCTTACATTCGTTTCCGTTGTATTTCATGTGTTTTTCATGTTACGCCCATTTTATGTATTGTCCCGTTACTCAATCTCCACCGTTGATCTTTGTCCCCAGACCTAAATCTAACAGTCTGCGCTGCATATTATCCCCGAACCCTATTACTCATAAGATCTCACCGTTTCATTGCATTCTGTTAGCATTATAATAAAGCCAGCATTTCTCCAACACGTTGCATTCTTTCCATTGTTTCTCCGCTGTTCCGCCACCATTCCTCCGCCTCCATAGCATTTCTCCACCACTGCCCAGGCTCTGTGATGAGTTTATTTCATCATACAGGTGGTACAGAGAGGCCATTCCTACCGGCCAGCGAAGCAGCAGAAGCAGGAGTTAAAGGGGATTAATGCTTATTATCGATGCAATTAACGTTTTAAGCCCATGATCAATGGATTAAGATTCAATTTGAATACTAAGAGCGCACCAGCAAGCCATAACTGCGCTACCTAACAGCAGGACATGTTTCCTCCAGAAGTACACCTTCCCGCAGCGTCCTCCATGTTTCTCGAGCCCAGGAAAATCAAGAACGCCGACAGAGCTTCTTAAAAGATAGTCAGGCAGCATTAAAGAAGCATGGAGGGCCATGCAGACTTCCATCCAGTTCGTTCATTTCAACAGGGCAGAACAGCAGATCACAGACCCCGAGCGCAGACAAAGGTAATGTCAGGATTTCCGTCAGCAAAATGATTTTCGTCTGAGACAAGGCATCCATACTGTTTTATTATGCAGAATGTCCCTGAAGGATTTTTCCATCAAACTACAGCTCAAAGACAATCAGGCATTTATGAGACAGACCCTCCTAGTAGTTTATCTTATCCCCGAATTCAAATCACCTGGAGTACAACGAGCCCAAAATGTCAAGATCAAATCTGAAGCAGATCGTTCTCTTACTAAAAAGGTGAGCGAAATAAATATGCAGCATTCTCAAGCAGGATGGGCCTCGGCCCTGCATTCATTATTATGCTTAAATGTAACATTTAATGGGCACCTACCTCCTCAGTCGATCTGAGGATCATCTTTTGTTATAAAGCACAGCAAGAACATTGTAAAGGGGTTGGTTGTTGTGACCTTATCAGTGAAGTGCAAGCTTTCTTGTCCCAAGCCAAGTTTTCTGTAACAGACTGTATGATAGGCTGAGGAATATGATGTATTCAAGCTGAATGTAAAAGCTTTGGGCATTGATGTACCTGATTGGTGTTGTGTTTAACATGATAAGCAGTTTTCATTGGATCCTGATCTATAGCAGTTGGTGATGTTTTTCTTATCTCTGTGTTTATTTCCATTTCATTCCATGTTCTTCTGACTGACATCTGAATGCATGATATAAGATTTACCCTTGTTAGGTACCTTATATCCCAGCTCTCTCAGTATTTAATGTTTTCTGCTCATATGTGTGTCTGAATATTGTTTTTAATTGACTAAACCAGTGTAGCGGATGATTATTGCCTGCTCTCAGATGTGCAAGTTGATAGAATCAGTGTTCAGATGTCTTTGTTAAGATTTAATTGAAAGAGGTTAGGAACATTGGGAGGTGCAAAGCCTGTCGCTGCCTCCTCATAACCTGCCCTTCCATACAATCCTTTTCAAGACCCCTTGTGTTGCCTATGGTTTTGTCCAAGAAGGCCTGGAGTTAAATGACCTCTGGCCTGATCTATAGACGGAATCAGACGGTTTTCCATCCTTCATTCTCATCCCTTAGTGTTCCATCCCACCAATCAGTCTTTGAGATCCAAATGCTCTAGATGACTAGCCCAATTGAAGCTTACACATTGAACATAAGTAAATCCTTTCTTGACTCCATTGCCCAATGGCCTTGATGTTCCCTGATTTATCTACCTTTGCCTAGCTTCCTTCTTTACCCATCCTTGTCTTATGATGAAACCTTCCTTCCTAATTCTCAACAACCAAACTCAAACAATCAAATAACCAATCTTGAGCCTATAACTAGCCTAAAACCATAATTTAGAACTTCAAAGACATATATCCTTTGATAATCATAGAGAGATCCCTCTCTGGACCTAGGAGGGCTAGATCCTAAGGTCTGAAAGTGGTTCTATGTTGTCTCATATTTTGGTCTCTGTCAACCTGGCCGAAACATGGGAACCCCAACATAATGGCGACTCCACTGGGGAATATGAGTGCTTCTCATTTCAAACAACCTCGGAAACTTAGAACTCTGGCTAGGTTGACGGTAAGTCACACCTTTGACGGTGAGCACTGTGGTGGACAGTGTACCCTAGAATCATCCTAAACCCTCCACCTGGCGACTATTGCTATTGTTTTTATATTTGTTGGGAGCATGATTGGGGTAATGGCACATTGGTTGGATGTGTCCCTTGGGGGAGAGATCTCCCACATTGTTTGTATTGCATGTTCTAATGGGAGCATGAGAGAGTATGTGGCCCCTATAGAAAACACTTGTTTCCATTTTAGGTGAGCCATATGATTGATTGGATGCCATATGATGGTGACTTCCAACTCATCACATGTGAGATGATTTGGGCCAACATGTTTCATAACGTTGGAGAAGAGATGCTTGGAGGTCTAATCTTCATCTTGCCACTTGAGGGAAATATCATTGCAGCCCAAGATCAACATATAATCTACACTTCTCCTAAGTGGAGAGGAGGACAGTGTGGGGTAGACTATTTTGTCTACCAAGATTAGATTTTCAGCCCACCTACATTGCAGGAGCCAAAGGTGGAAAAGGATTTTCAGGAGTTGCCATGTTCGGAGGTAACTCATTTTGTATGGATGGTTGCTTGGGGGGATGGAAAATCCACACGGGGAAGATTTTCATCAACACATTTTAGAATCCATGCCTTGGGAGGAGACCTTCTAGTTCTATCCTTACAGTTGCTTGAGGACAAGCAACATTTGGAAGGGGAGGACTATAATATTCCCACTTTAGCACACAGCTAAATGGAATATTAAAGTTTTTTTTTTATCACCTAACAGATAAATAAATGGGTAAGGAAGCCCATGCATATTAAAAACATGAATAAAATCCCTCAAATTTGAAAGGGGGTAGTCATAAGAGCTGGATTTCACACCCTTATGTGTGAAAGAGGACATTTGCATGGAGACAAGGTCAAGTTTTACCTAGTCAACAACATTGGGATAGGAGGTGGAGAACACTTTGTTAGACAGTGTAGTATGAATGGGAAGAGGGTTATTTGGTGGAGGAAACCATAATGTGTGGGAACCATGGAGAGAGGGCTTTCACTTGTTTAAAAGGAGGGAAAGGCAGCCTTTGTTATTCATGATTTGGATTATTGATTTCATTGTCTGTTTAGACTTTGTGCATTATCCTGTTGTTTAGCAGAGTTGCAGTGATGTTTAGCACAAGGATTTCCTATTTAGGAATCATTCTCCTTTCTTGAGAGGCCTCTTGAAGGATTTTTACTGATTTTCCTCAAATCTAGGCTTGAGGCCAAGAATCCTCCTCCAACTACAGCGTTATTTCTGTAGTAGAATAATGTTGTGTTGCAGGGTGTTGCAGTGAGGGTTCACAACACCACTTCCATCACTTGTTTTTCGTAGGAGGAGGCTCTCTTTCATTTGAGAGATCAGTTTGGAAGCCCTTGGAGGATATTGCAGATCTTGGCACTTGGCCAACACTGTTTCTTACACCTACAACGTAGTATATCTCAGTGACTGCATTATTTTCAGTTGGTATTTGCAGTGAGGGATTGCAGTGATTGTCGAGGGGTGAGATCTTCAGTGTTAGGATCAGCCTTTCACTTGGAATATCCATTGGAGGATATTTATTTGTTAGATGCAACATCTTTAGCCATATCCATCCATTTCCAGTTCTTGAGTTGCATCTGCTACGCTACAACTCCTTCATTTTGCAGTTTTTCACATTTCAGCCAATCCTTCCAGGATTGTCTTGAAATAGTGTTTGGGAGCATAGATCTTCTCCCCCATTATTCTATGAGTCATATATATGCACATATATGATATTTTACACTTCCTGCAGTAGTGCTACATCTATGACTACATAGTTATTTTTCATAGACACTCTGCCATCTAGCAGTATTTTACTTTTAGCATGTGTATTGATGGGAGGCTTGTTTGACTTGATCCTTTGAGTTGTATTTATATAATTTGCCATTGATTCATAATAAAATGGCTCTATGGTTTCCATACATTTTGGTATGATGTTTATTCACTACTATTTCGAGTTATTTTTACATATTTTTGCATCTCCAACTTTAGAATATCTTAAGATATTCTCATTGTTGTAGAAATTCCCTATTTTGGGATATTACAACAACCCCTTTCAGTGAATACTAATAAATGAGAAGGGATAGAAGTTCCTTTCAGTAGTAGCTGATAAACCTACAAGTAGTAGCTTGTGGGGAAATGATGTAATCAAGTTGAAGCTTGTATTTTCCAAAGAAATAAAAAAAGGATCAGTGTATTATGTGTATGTTTCTCATGTGCTTGATGATAATTATTTTATGTTTTATATGATTGATTTGTGTTTATGATCCATGAATAATTGCTGAAGTGATTGAAAATTATAACTTTTGAAGAATTTTATAGTTTTGTCACATTACTAATTCACCCTCCCCACTCATTCGTGTGTTGGTTTCCATTGTTTTTAACAATTGGTATCAAAGCCAATGTCCTTTAGAATCACTTTAACAATAGAAAGGAAGATTGGGGATCATGGATAACCAAGAATGGATTACCTCTGATGGAGTTTGTTGCACTGAAAATTGTCACTTTGACATTCTTCTATCTGTATGAGCTCATTATCACTCATACATTCCTCCTTTGCAAGTATAAAACATCATTTCCTCATTTCAAGCCTTAAAAATAAGAGAAAAGATCTTAAAGTCTCTAAAACTCTGGTATCGCACTTTCTCTTTGTCTTACCTATAGTCCCGCACCTAATGGTCATGTCCCCTGCGAACCTGACCGCACTTTCTCTGTGTTAAGAGTGTGGACCGCTGTAAAAGATTAAAAGGGCACAAGTAAATTCAAAAAGCTCACTTTCAGTCATTTCTAGAAGCTTCTGGAAGGAATCTTGCAGTGGCAAAATCCGTTCCTTTTAGGTTCATGTATCCCATGCCTTAAGGAGCTAACCCCTTGATGTGAGGAGCTTATCCCTTTGAAGGAGGACTCTATCCCTTCGTAATTGGAACTGTAACCTCCTCTTTTGCACTATAAAAAGAGGCATTGGGCAGCCTCAAAGTGAGTTCAAGCTTTAGTATTGTTTGAGGTAAAGTGTTGTTGGAATTTAGACTCCTTTAACTGAGATTTTATGAGGAGAGATTACATACCTGTGTGTGTCTCAGTTAGAAGAGTGCAACACCTGTCAAAGTAGAGGAAATTCCTGCTTCGAACCCCGGGAGGACCTGTTCAACATCAAGGCTGAAAAGGTTGTAAGGTTCTTCTACTATTTCAAAGTTAATACAAATAAGTTTGTTTTTCTCAATAAACTGTCATTTGATTGTTTATTTTATGGATTCATTGATCACCATAATAGATATGATTTAGAATGTATGCTATGCAGGTGCTATTTAATGTTTGTTTTTTTTTGATTGCAGGTCTTCAAGGATAACTCTTTCAGACGACTGGAGGAAGACTACAACGAACAAGTATTGGATCGAGGTAGGATCATAATACCTTTGTAGCATTTATTTATAAATCTTTATATATCTAGAGAAAGATAGATTTAATTGTATGTTTGTTGCTAGACTATCTTCTAATACTAGGGAGATCGGTCTTGTCCGCAAGATTGATTTATCCAGCCAACAAATTAGTGACTCCACTGCGGAATGATTTTGGATTTTTGGTTTTCCTTTGTTTTGACTTGAGAAAATGATTTTTCTGGTTTTTGACTAATGTATACTGGCTTGGGTAGCTTAGGTTTACTTTTATTTGAAAATTTTTAAAGTATTTTGTGTTTTTCTTGAATTTTTCTAGGGACCGTACTTTACCTTCATACACAGTGCGGGCATGTTTGCACTTTCCTTGAGTAACCAGTGCGGGACTATACCTGTTGCTTCTGGGGCCTGTCGACCCCGTTAATTTTTTTTGGAATTTTCAGATTTCTTCTTCCAGATTAAGTTTAAGTTTGATTTAGGTTTCTTAGTGTCTATCCAAATCTGTATTTTTCCTGTCAAAAATTTCTTGTGAGTGAGTTCCAATAGTATTTTTGTTTTGGGTGATTTTCTAGAAGTTTTGCATACTTTGAATGGTTTTCACTTTGTCTCTGTAGTGACTCAAAGATCAAAAGCTTGAAATAACTTAGATCACACTGGTGTCTTTTTGTCTTCTTGATGAGTCTGACTTGGTTCTGAAATCCATCCTTTTTGAGGAATAGATCTAGTTTTCTCTTTGCAAATATTTGAACAAACCTTGTTATAAGTTCTGAATTTCATTTTACAAAAAGATAACATATCTGGATGTTTTTTGATTTGTTTGTTATTCTGTGCAAATGAATCCTTAGTTTACTGAACAACTAAGAAAAAAATTCTCAAAAAAAAAATGAAGCTTTTATTCAATTATATTTTCAAAGTTTTTAGACTTCAAAATTAGTTTTTCATAGTTTTGAATGCTTTTCTAGAACTTGTAAATCTCTTTTGAAAGAAAAAATGTTTTTTGTAGTTTCAAGTCTTGAAAGTGAAAGGGATTTATTGTGAGCATTGATTGTTTGTTTCATTTTGAGTTCTTAGTGAAAAACAAAAAATATTTTCTTTTCATTTATTCTTCATGTTGAAAGAAAGAATTGTCTCTTAAGAAGTTGTATTTCTTGAACCCTTTCTTTTAACTAGGCTTCATTGAAAGAAAAACGAATTGCTTATCATTTTAGGTGCATTTTTTAGTGTGTTCGGAGTTGAGTCTTCACACCATCACCGTTTCATTTCCATACCTATTGACTTAAGGAACAACCCATAAAAATAATGCTTAATTAAAATTGATCTAGTAATTTTTTTCTATTTCTAGGGCTCTTATCACCAATATATCTTAGGCTAGTATCTTGGAGTAGGGAGTAATTAACTCTCCAAGATAGTAAAAACAAAAAAGTAGATAAATCTTGCGGTAGGAAATAAATCCAATTGTAATTGATACATTCTGGGGATCTTCTCTTAAAGGATTTAATCACGAGATCATGTCTGAACCTTTGAGACAATCAATTCTGTTTCATTGGGAAAGATAAAAGATCTGTGCGCATTACAAACTATAAACCTTGGATTAACCATTGTCGAGGATCCTAGGGTCACTTGTTGGTAAACCTCAGATTGACCATGTCGAGGAGCCTTCAAGGGGATTGAGCTTTGTTACTCTGTCCTTACGCGTAGAATCGGATCGTAGACAGTTCCCCCAGTTGTATTTGTTGTTGTTGCTAACCTTAGTGTCCATAAACTTAAGATTATTTCATAAGGTGACGGTGAAGGAAAGATCTCACTGTACCTGGAGCAGACATCGAATATACTCACTTGGACTCTCTGGGGGGTTCTCTTCACTCGAGATGGTTTTGTGAAGAAACTTGTGCCAGTCTGTTTCATTAAGCAAGTTGTCGGGGTAGCTGTTCCAACCACCCTTTCTGTGTTAAAATTCTACTAAGTTGGATTTCATCAACAACTAGTGTTTTTAGTGTGGAAAGTTACTGTTTGTGTTTGGTTTGAACTCTTAGATTTTTTAGGTGTGTGATTCAGTTGTTTGTTCCCTTAGAGACTTTAGGTGTTTTTATTGAAATTTTATGTGTTTGCGTGTGATTAATTGATATTCAATCATGGCAGAATTACCGAGATAGTCCCAGAGACTTCAAAGGAAGCCCCCTGAGTATACACCAAGCCAGCTTGAAGGGATGCATGCTCTATTATCATCTAGTGGCAGTAGAATTAGATCAACAGAAGTTGGAATTTCATCTATAGTTGTTCATCCTGATCATCAAATACCAACAACAGAGCGTATTCAAGAGCCAATTTCAGTTTCTGAAGCTACTGGTAGTATTTCTCCTTCCAGTGAATTAGTTGAAGAACCTAAAATTTCTAAGCCTGACACTGAACCTACTATTTTGGAACAATCCTCAAGATTTATTACTCCAACTTCTAGTGATCCTAGTTCACCTAGGGTAAGAAATATCGTTATTGAATATTTTCCTACTGGCCTCATTTCTATTGAAGAAATTGTCAGTCTAGACGAAGAAGTAACTCTTCCAAAATCCCCACAGTCTTTGAATCTTAGGGAGCGTGAATCCATTTTCTACAGTCCTATTAGGAGTGACGCTTGGTATTTATCTTTGACAATTTTTTTAGAAAACTCGGGTCTTGCTTTTTCACCACCTCGAATTCCTTTTCATCCTACGCCCAAAGTTTATTATCCTTCATCGATCATGTCAGGAGAGTCATATATGTTTTCCCAAACAATGGAAACATTTTTATACGGTGGTCCTTTTGTTCCTTCGGGGTACCAGGCTCTTTCTGGTACTTTATTAGGAGCAACTCCTTGATCGATTGAAAAGGTATTATCATTTGGTATTAATGCAGCTAAAACTGAAATGTTGAACATAGAGCAAATATTTATGATGTCTGGTAACATTCCCAATCCTCAACCTCAAGGTACTTAGTTACTTCCTGGGGGGAAACCTCAGGGAAGTCAGTTATCGCCTGGGGGGCAACCTCAAGGTAGTCAGTTACTGTCTGGGGGGCAACCTCAAGGTAGTCAATTACCACTTGGGGGGAAACCTCAAGGTAATTTCTACCCAGGACAAACTGTAGGAAAATATTATTTTTGAGAACAACCTCAAGGACAGTACATACCTCAAAGTTATCAACCTCAAGGACGGTACATACCCCAAGGTCAACCCTAGACTCGATATATTCCTCAGGGTCCTTATCAACCCCAGATTCAATACGCACCTTAGGGTTATCAACCTCAAGGTCAGTACCCAACTAAAGGTTTCCAACCACCTTCTGGTCAATCATTTGTACAAGGAGCTGGAAATTTACCATTTAATTATCAACCCTACGTTCAACCAGGCTATGGTCCTTATGCACAACCTTCTATGGGACAATACCCCAGAATGAACATGGTGTGGAATCCATCTCAAATTCAATAGACTACGCAACCTAATGTGTAGTTACCTAATCAATCTGGACAGTATTTGGTTTCTGATCCAACCCAACAACCTGTCCAGCCTACTGTTCAAATCCCTGCACCTTGTTTTGTTCAGCAGCCTGGGCCTAGTACACCTCAGATTTTGCCTCAAACTGCTGCAACTACTACAACATATGTTCAACCTATAACACCTGTTTCTGGAGTATTTGTATCTTCGGTTTCTTCTATGCCTGCAGGACAAGCTGGTACAAGTACGATTGCCACAATTTCCACAAGTCAACCGCAATTCACATATCAACCATAGTGGGGACAGTATCAATTCGGTCCCATTTCACAAAACCCAGTTTATCAGTATCAACCATATCCTAGCTATACTTATCAACAGCCTCAACAACCCTATTTTGGTCCAGTTAATCCTGGTTTTCTGGGAGGTTATACCATTCCTAATGCAAATCTGATTCTAGGTTATCCTGGATATCCTCCTTGTGGAACTGGTCTCATTACTCAAGGTTTTTGTGACCCTAACCGTCAGTTACCATTTATTGCAACTTTGGATTTACTTGACTTGTCGTGCCTTACGAACGATCCGATTTACTATCTTCTGTATTGGCCGCCAATGCCTAATAAGTTTCCCAGTGATATACCAAAATTCAATGGTAAGTCAGGAGAGGATCCGTCAAATCACGTTATGAATTATCACCTTTGGTGTGCATCTAATTCATTAATTAATGATTCAATTCACTTATGCCTTTTTCAACGAACTCTTATTGGTCTTGCTGCCAAATGGTACATTAAGTTACCACGAGGCTCTTTTAATAATTTTAATCAATTAGAGACTGCTTTCTTAACTCATTTTCAGTTGCTTGTCAGATACGACAATGGCATGGAACTATTGACTTCACTAAAACAATCCACGTCAACGTATATTTCTGATCATATTCAGGAATGGTGACGTAGAAGGCGTTTAGTGAAAGTTTTCATTACGGATCAAATTTTGGCGGAATAGTTTATTAAATCATTATTACCCAAAATCACTGAAGATGTAGCTAAGGGAGGAGTTGTTACTGAAGAGAAAATCATTTCTCAAGCTTAGTACCTTTACCTCGTTTATACGCAGTCAGATACTTTACATGAAAAAATCCCTGATCTTCCAAAACACAGTCAAATAACTGTATCTCCTTCAGGGTCTCATGTCATTGATGGTATGATTGGTTTAGTTAGTACTAAAAGCAAGAAGAAATCTTCAAAGAATTCTTCTCCTATCATAACTTTACCTAATTGCCCGAAAGGAGATTCTTCCACTGAATTTTTTTCCGACATTCATGTGGTAGAGTCATCTACGACCAAATCTAAATCTAGTGGTAAAAATAAGGGAAAGAACAGAAACAAATAGAATTCAAAAGATAAAATAGATAAAAATGAATCTAATGACGAAAAACGCAAACCTCGTTATCCTTTTTTCATTTGCGACGAGGATCAATTTACCAAATAATTCCCACATCGAGCAGAGCTTTCAAAATTCGTTAAAGGTTCTCAAATGCCTGCCATCTTGAAGGATCCTTTTCCTACTCAAGATAGTAAGATGATTGGTTCTTCATCGAATGCCTCAGAAGAGCCCATTCTGATGATGTCTCATGTTAGGATTGCGACGCAATCACAAGATTATGGTAGTAAAAATCTTGTTGATCGTAAAGAAGCAGAATCTTCTAATTCGAACACATAAACTACACCTCCTCTTGTTTCTGATCCACTACAGATCGAGAAACCAAACTCGGACTTAGTAATCAAACTGCCTGCTAAAGGTGTACTTTGTAAATCAGCTTTCAATCCACATGTGAGAGCTGCTCAGAATTACAACTTTGTTGAGGACTTAGCTATTTCCCCTTCAGCAATGTCAGCTTTGGAAGTGCTGCAATCGTGCCCAACACAACGTAAATTACTATTGTCTTCCATAGGAGCTGTCGATATTCAGGATTTGAACCTAATAATCTTTGATTTAGAGAATAGTACACCCTGCCTACCCCATCAAATGGCTTTCTAGATTCCAGTATTAGTCAAAAAAAGACCGTGCTTTCAGAATGTGATTGATGAAGGGGCTTCTACGTGTATTACGTTGATCTAGTGTTGGAAATCACTTGGTTCGCCCACACTCAATCAGTGGCTGACGATTCTCAAAGCTTTTGATGGCCGAAGGTTCCATCCTTTTGGTATTTTGCAGAATTTACCTATAGAGGTAGAAGGAAAAACCGTAAATCTTGATGTGGAAGTGGTTGATGCCGCTCTTGATTACAACCTTCTCCTGGGTCTCAGTTGGTCGTATGCTATGAATTCTATTGTTTCATCGGTCTTTCAGCTTATGCTGTGTAACCGGCTCCAAAAATAGAAGAAAAGAGATATCAACGCCTTAGAAATGAGCCACTTTGAGGGGGAAACCTCCAATACATTACATAAATGAAAAATTCTTGGATGATACAATTTACAAAACCTCCTTTCTATATATAGGAGTCCATGTGGCCATAATATAATCCTAGTGGGCCACAATGTAATCCTAGCTGACCTAACAATAATAATTTAAGGGCACAATAATAACAAAATGGGGGTTACAAGGGTACAATAATAACAATAAGGGGGTTACACTAATAACAATAAGGGACTATACTAGTAATATAGGGACCTAACATGCCCCTCTCCAAAAAAGTGTTGTCCTCAACGCTTGAGTAGCTCTGGGTGCTTCTGTATAAAATTCTCATCCTCCCATGTAGAATCTTCAGTGGGTAAGTTCTTCCACTTGATGAGATACTCTGAAATTGATCGATTCTGTAGCTGTCGAGTTCTTGTTTCCATGACCGCTTCAGGTTCCAATATGAATTTTCCTTCCTCATCAAGTTCTGGAAATATTGTTTGAACTGGAAGATTTTCACCTATAACCTTTTTTAAGCATGAAACATGGAAAACTGGATGCACTCGCGAAGAAGCAGGAAGCTCTAATTTGTATGCCATAGTACCAATATTTTGCAACACCTTGTAAGGACCATAGTACTTTGGTGATAATTTATTATCCTTCTTAGATTGCTTGAGGGACATTTTTTTGTATGGTTTTAGCCGTAAAAATACCCAATATCCTACATCAAAACTTCTCTCGTTGCGATGTTGATCTACCTGTTGTTTCATTTGATTTTGTGCCAAATTTAGGTTATCCTTTAAGAGTTGGAGAACTTCTTGCTGATGCTCGATGTGATCTTCCACTGCTTGAACCTTCGAATTTTCCCTTAAAGATGATGTGATAGATGGTGGATGATATCCATAAAGTGCCATAAATGGGGTCATATTTTTTGCAGTATGGAAGGAACTGTTATACCACCATTCAGCGAGAGGTAACAAATTGACCCATTGTGCTTGTTTATCAGATACAAAACAATGAAGATATCCTTCCAAGAATTTATTTACTATCTCAGTTTAACCATCAGATTGTTGGAAATATTTTCATTGATGGCAACGGAATTGAGACAGAGAGGTAGCAGAAGCAGCAGATGAAACAGAGGGATTAGAGACAGAGCAGTAGAGTTGAATTAGGGATTTAATACCGTCTGCAAAGGAGATGAAAAAAGGGAGAGCTGCTAGAAAGAGACAAGGTAATAGATTGGAGGACAAATTGAATATCTGGCCAAGATTTGTATATGTTAATGAAGAACTGTGAAAATTGTGTGAAGTATGTTTGAGTAAATATATATTTCATAATGGGCAGAGGATACCTACGGTGCCCGGAAAGGAATGAAATCATTTTTGCAAAGTTAGGAATATGTATTATATGTGTATTGACTAATGCAATTCCTGTGTGGAATCTACTGAACCTCTGTATGAGTCTCTGCGTATGGAGTTAAAAGTGAAACCCTGTTGAGGAATCATGGTGGTAGGATTCGAATTCCAGGATGAGACCTTCTTGTAATAAAGAACTGGCTTAGTTTGATATTTGCAGTCATGGAACTACTTGGTTGAATATATGAGGGGATCTCGAGGCATTCGGTGTATCCACTAAAGAACTTAATGGTGGAAAAGATATGATGCTTTTGAATGTACAGGTAGAAGCGGAACTGTGACAGGATAGAACTTTGAAAAGGAAGGTTGATATGTTATATATATATCATAGCAGAATTGAAGAATGACATTGAATTTTCATGATTTAATGTCTGTAAGGAAATCCCATTGGAAATCCTGCCAAAGATAGACCAGAGTTATAGCACAAACCCAGACTAACCCTCTGGAATCATGAACGGAACCTGGAGCGAAGGGCGGAACCGCAAAGGAGGAACAGTGAAGGAGGTTTATGGTTTTCATCGCACTGCTTTCAACGGGAAAGCGGTATTCAAGAGGTGGGGAGCGATTCCATAGAATGGGCGACACACGTCCCTGTATGATTTTACAAAACCGCTTTTCACTATGCACCATCGTGCGTTATAGTTTGACCCAGGACGCCCAGCGATATCGTTGAGTGCCGTTGATCTGGGAAGGGGTCATCGGACGGTTTTCATTTGTTGAAGATGCACGAAGATTAAAACAGATACGGTGGACCATCGCATGTTAACGTTCGGCATCAAAGGTCAAGCGATATGTATATACACCGTTGATCTGGAAGCTTGCTAATCTAACGGTGATCGGACGCTGGACTTGTGCGAAGTTTACTGTGGTACGATGGGCTTATTGGATTGGCTATTGACTATGTATGTGGGCCCGGGGTCAAAGGTTTATCGTAAGATTAATTTATTTAGAAGCGTTGGATATTTCTATAAAATCCGAAGGGTTAATCTTTAGACATAAATCTTGGGAATTCAAAAAGTTGTAAATATATTTATTTGTCAATTTCTTTAAAATTGATAAATAAAAATTAAAAAGAGATCAAAATCCCCGTGGGATAAAATAAAAGGAATACTGACAGAGGAATACCATTAGCGGTTCGTGGTTTTTGACTCATGGTTTTAACAAAGGCAAAACTATATAAGGAGAAGGAAAAATAGAGAATGTGGTGAGCATTGTAAGGGTTGTGAATAAAATTTCTAAAAAGAATATTTGTATGGGCAAGTTCTTTTCTTAACTGATAAATCTGTACCTATGATGCACCCATGAATATAATGATCTAACGATGATGAATCTCTGGTTTGAATGACGAACGAAATCATGAAGAACTGGTGTGAGTATACAGAAAATAAATAAATCTGGTGACTGGCAAGGTATGTCATATGGAAACTAGTGGATCCATTATGAAAATTGATGAAACTTGGTCCGCAATGGGGCTGAGGGTCGAAGCCATCAGAGAGGGGGTTGTAGCTCCCTTCTAGTGGTAGCTGGTAAATGAGAGCGGGGGGTTGTATCTCCCTTCTAGGAGAAGCTGGTAAACGAGAGAAGGTTGTAACCTTATGCAGGTGGGTGCCTGCATGCTGGTATAAGTTTGCACCAACATATATTGTAAGAAGTTTTCTCTATAATAAATATTGAAGACTGATATTATAGCAACGGTGGTTTTCTCCCGAATTGGGTTTCCACCTTAACTATGTGTTGTTTATGTTTGATGGTTTGTTCTGTTATTTCTGTTCATGCTTAATGCTTATCTGATGCAATGCTCTAAGTAAAGACATAATAAGATATCTTCTCAAGCCATGAATGAAGAGCTTGACCAAATTGAAAAGCTTGATCAAGTATGGTTACCTCTCGCTTGATGAAATATATATTTACTCAAGTATGGTTGGGTAAATATATATTTCATAATGGGAAGAGGATACCTACAGTGCCCGGAAAGGAATGAAATCATTGTTGCAAAGTTAGGAATATGTATTATATGTGTATTGACTAATGCAATTCCTATGTGGAATCTCTTGAACCTCTGTATGAGTCTCTGCGTATGGAGTTAAAAGTGAAACCCTGTTGAGGAATCATGGTGGTAGGATTCGAATTCTAGGATGAGACATTCTTGTAATAAAGAACTGGCTTAGTTTGATATCTGTAGTCGTGGAACTACTTGGTTGAATATATGAGGGGCTCTCGAGGCATTCAGTGTATCCATTGAATGACTTAATGGTGGCAGAGATATGATGCTTTTGAATGTACAGGTAGAAGCAGAACTGTGACAGGATAGAACTCTAAAAAGGAAGGTTGATATGTTATATATATATCATAGCAGAATTGAAGAATGACATTGAATTTTCATGAGTTAATGTCTGTAAGGAAATCCCATTGGAAATCCTGCCAAAGATAGACCAGAGTTATAGCGCAAACCCAGACTAACCCTCTGGAATCATGAACGGAACCTGGAGCGAAGGGCATAACCACGAAGGAGGAACAGTGAAGGTGGTTTATGGTTTTCATCGCACTTCTTTCAACGGGCAAGCGGTATTCAAGAGGTGGGGAGTGATTCCATAGAACGGGCGACATGCATCCTTGTACGATTTTACAAAACCGTTTTTCACTATGCGCCATCGCGCGTTATAGTTCGACCCAGGATGCCCAGCGATATCATTGAGTGCCGTTGATCTGGGAAGGGGTCATCAGATGGTTGTCATTTGCTGAAGATGCGCGAATATTAACACAGATACGGCGGACCATCGCACATTAACGTTCGGCATCAAAATTCGAGCGATATGTATATACACTGTTGATCTGGAAGCTTGCTAATCTAACGGTGATCGGACGCTGGACTTGCACGAAGTTTACTATGGTACGATGGGCTTATTGGATTGGCTATTGACTATGTATGTGGGCCCGGGGTCAAAGGTTTATCGTAAGATTAATTTATTTATAAGCGTTGGATATTTATATAAAATTCGAAGGGTTAATCTTTAGACATAAAGCTTGGGAATTCAAAAAGTTGTAAATATATTTATTTTTCAATTTCTTTAAAATTGATAAATAAAAATTAAAAAGAGATCAAAAGCCCTGTGGGATAAAATAAAAGGAATACTAACAAAGGAATAACATTAGCGGTTCGTGGTTTTTGACTCGTGGTTTTAACAAAGACAAAACTATATAAGGAGAAGGAAAAATAGAGAATGTGGTGAGCATTGTAAGGGTTGTGAATAAAATTTCTAAAAAGAATATTTTTATGGGGAAGTTATGTTCTTAACTGATAAATCTAAATCTACGATGCACCCATGAATATAATGATCTGACGGTGATGAATCTCCGGTTTGAATGATGGATGAAATCATGAAGAACTGGTGTGAGTATACAGAAAATAAATAAATCTGGTGACTGGCAAGGTATGTTGTATGGAAACTGGTGGATCCAGTATGAAAATTGATGAAACATGGTCCGCAGTGGGGCTGAGGGTCGAAGCCATCAGAGAGGGGGTTGTAGCTCCCTTCCAGTGGTAGCTGGTAAACGAGAGCGGGGGGTTGTAGCTCCCTTCTAGGAGAAGCTGGTAAACGAGAGAAGGTTGTACCCTTCTGCAGGTGGGTGCCTGTGTGCTGGTATAAGTCTACACCAGCATATATTGTAAGAAGTTTTCTCTATAATAAATATTGAAGACTAAGATTACAGCAGCGGTGGTTTTCTCTTGAATTGGGTTTCCACCTTAAATATGTGTTGTTTATGCTTGATGGTTTGTTCTGTTATTTATGTTCATGCTTGATGCTTATCTGATGCAATGCTCTAAGTAAAGACATAATAAGATATCTAGACATACATGTTGGATGCAATACTGTAACATAAGGTAAGAGAAAGAAAAGAAAAATTGTTCAGTCGTAAATACTGATTCACCCCCCCTCTCAGTATTTTTCCCAACACAGATTGAGGATGATAAGATGAGCTATGAGCTAATTGAGTACCCAAACAAGAAAATAGCTCCATCCAAAAATTTCCAGTAAAAATGGGATCTCTGTCACTTACAATAACCCTTGGGCTTCCATGTAGCTTTTG
Organism: Pinus albicaulis; assembly: GCA_034641835.2. Classification (NCBI taxonomy): domain Eukaryota; kingdom Viridiplantae; phylum Streptophyta; class Pinopsida; order Pinales; family Pinaceae; genus Pinus; species Pinus albicaulis. The sequence continues at coordinate 45,898 of JAXQQM020076069.1, read as the reverse complement.
AATTCTGTCCATAAATGTAGTAGCAACTATACTTGCTTTAAATGGATGAGATAATGCACAAAAGTGTACATACTTGGTAAGTCTATCAACTACCACCATGATGGCACTCTTTCCTTCGGACTTAGGTAAACCTGTGATAAAATCCATCGAAATCTCCTCCCAACGTTGACCTGGAATGGATAAAGGTTGTAGAAGTCCCGGGGTCTTAATTGTTTCCACTTTATTCTGCTGGCAAACCAAACATTCCGCCACAAACTTTTGAATATCAGATTTAAGGCCATCCCAAAAAAATTCTTTCTTCACCCTGTGGTAAGTTTTTAAAAATCTTGAGTGTCCTCCTAAAGGAGAAGTGTGCAATTCCAGAAGAATATTTTGTTTTAGTTGGGAATTCTTACAAAGATATAAGCGATCTTTGTACCATAAGGAATCATTTTTCCAACTAAATGTATCAGATGTACTAGGATCTTGCTGCAATTTTTGAATGAGTGTCCATACATCTTTGTCCTTCTTCCATTCATCTCTTACTTCGGTTATCCAATCTGGTTGGATAATAGAAATGGCACAAAGCAATGCTTCCACCTCTTCATTCTTTCTTGAGAGTGCATCTGCAACAACATTAAGCTTTCCTTTTTGTAGATTATTTCAAAGTCATAACCCAACATCTTTGTGACCCATTTTTGTTGTTCTTCTGACGATAGTCTTTGTTCCAAAAAGTGTTTAAGACTATCATGATCAGTTTCTACCTTGAAGTGTCTTCCCATTAGGTAAGTTCGCCATTTCTTTAGTGCATGTAGTATTGCTAACATTTCCTTCTCATAAATAGGTTTCTGTAAATACTTTCCTTTGATTGGACGACTTTCAAAAGAAATGGGTCTTCCTTCGTGCATTAAAACAACACCAATTCCATTTCCTGAGGCATCACATTCCACAATAAAGGTTTTTGTGAAGTCTGGCGTAGCTAAGACCGGTGCTAGGAACATTGCCTCTTTAAGATGTTCAAAGGCCTTAGTTGCTTCAGGAGTCCATGAAAATGCATATTTCTTCAATAATGTTGTTAGAGGTGCTGCTATTCTCCCATAATTCTTAAAAAACATGCGATAATACCCTGTTAACCCAAGAAATCCTCGCAACTGCTTTATGGTTATGGGGACTTTCCATTCCTTAATGGATTTAATTTTTTTAGGGTCTACTTTAACACCCTCGTGAGATACAATATGACCCAGATATTCCACCTCTTGTGCTCCAAAGAAACATTTGGATATTTTTTCATATAATTGTCTCTCCTGCAATAGTTTGTGCACCCTGTCAACATGTTCAACATGATCCTTCCGAGACCTGCTATAGATTAGTATATCATCAAAAAATACCATCACAAATTTTCTAAGGAAGTGTTTGAAAATGGAATTCATAAACCCTTGAAATGTATAAGGTGCATTGGTAAGGCCAAAAGGCATGAACAAAAATTCATAATGACCCTCATGAGTTCGAAATTCTATTTTTGGAATATCTTCAGTCTTCATTCTAATTTGATGATATCCTGAATGAAGATCCAACTTGGTAAAATAAATTGCTTCATGTAATTCATCCAATAATTCATCAATCACAGGAATGGGAAATTTATCTTTAATGGTGAGCTTATTGAGCTCCCTATAATCCAGACACATTCGCCATGATCCATCCTTCTTATGTACCAATACTACGGGAGCAGAGAAAGAACTTTGACTAGGTTGAATTATACCCGCCTCTAACATTTCTGCAATCATACGTTCAATTTCGCTCTTTTGGATGTAAGGATATCTATAAGGCCTGATGTTTGGAGGAACACTTCCTGGAATCAAATGAATAGCATGATCATGATCACGAATAGGTGGGAGTCCTTTGGGTGTTTCAAACACCTTGGAATGATTGTCCAAGACTTGTTGGAGATCTGCAGAAATAGATGATTTTGATGTTGGAACTTCTAGTGAGCATAATTGTGCAATTACACCTTGTTGTTCTTTCTTTAGAAGCTTTTTCATGACATTAGAGCTTATTATATTTCCCGGCTTCCCTGAAATACCCTGTAATTTGACTTCCTTTCCTTCTGAAAAAAATTTCATGAAAATTTCTTGAAAATTAAAAGCTACCGTCCCCAAAGATTGTAACCATTGTACTCCTATTACTACATCAGCACCTCCCATAGGAATGGAAAGCATTGGAATAGTCAATACATATTCCCCCATGGTTAACTTGATATTATGGCATTTTCCAGAGAAATTTATAGTTCCTCCATTTGCCACCATCACTTGACATTCTGGTGCTAGGTATAGGAAACAATTTAATTCCTTGGCTACCTTACAATGAATAAATTATGGGTGCTACCTTAATCAATCAACACTATTACCTTTTTCTTCTTGATATTTCCTTCTATCTTGAGAGTTTAAGGAGTGGTAATTCCTGCCAGTGCATTACACGATATGGTCGGATTCATTTCTTCCTCTTCTAGGGCTGGTTCCTGGTGTATATCCTCTTCTTGTTCATTTTCTTATTCCTCTTCACAATCTATGTAAAATAATTTCTTCTCAGCACACTTATGACCTTTAGTGTCTTTTCTATCACAACTGTAGCAAAGCCCTTTTGCTCTTTTTTCTTCCAATTGTTGTGGTGTCAAACTTGTAGGTTGTGGAAATCTAGGCATATAAACACTTCCTTCTTTATAGAAGTGAGTGGTAGGCTTCCTTGTCGCCATAATTTTACATTCAATTTTTCTTGCCAACCTGAATGCCTTCTCCAATGAATTAGGTTAAAAAATGCGAACTTCATGTTGGATGCTATCCTTTAAAGTGCCTATGAAGAGATCAATCTTGTGTTCCTCTGGAATATCAGTTACTCTTATATTCAATTTTTGGAAGTCATCAATGTGCTCCCCCACTAAACCCTTTCGTTTGAGATTTATCAATTGGCTAAAGAAGGTGTTGCTCTTTGTATCCTCATAATGTGCTATCATTTCCTCCGTAAAAATTGACCAAGTGAAATTTTTTTTACGGGAGCAAAGCCATCGATACCATACAAATGTATTTTGTTCTAAATGTAAAGTTGCAATGCGTACCTTTTGTGTGTTTTGCATGTTATGGAGATCAAAATATTGCTCCATCTGTAGTATCCATGCTACAGGATCCTTTCCATCAAACTTCCTCATATCCATTTTTGGAATATGGTGGTTCTTCCCGCCAACATTAGAGTTTATGAAATCACGATTAACATTTATTTTGTTCTCATCATGAGTTTCCTCTACTATCTTTTCACCATTAGGAAACATTTCTTCTATCAACTTTGCCAAACCTTCTATGTCTGCTTTTAGATCATTCTTCATGTTTTCCATTTTAGATTCCATGCCAGCTTCCATGTCATCTATCTTAGATTCCACGTCTTTCTTCAGACCATCCACATTATTCTTCACACCATCCATCTTTTCTTCCACGCCTTTCTTCAAAAATTCCATTTCATTTTTTGCTGCTCTTTGCGAGAGCGAAATTTGGTGCACTTTCTCTTGTAATTTTGATATATCATGTTGCAATTCTTCATCTTCATGAGTCATAGTAGAGCCTTCTGAAGGCTTAATGGGTGTTGAATTATTTTTAAGGGGCATTTTTAATAACCCAATACTAATATATATTCTACAATATGCCCTTGGAATCAATTCAAATTGATTTTTCAACAAGACTTATGCAATTCGGAAAAAAATGCACACCTTTTTCTTGCTTTTGAGGAGCTTAATATTGAAATTTGATTATATCTATGATTTCAGCTCTTCAATATCTAAAATTTAGCACTAAAGTAGCCCTATGAATTCTCTTTTTAATGCCATAGGTATGACCTGATTTGGATTCTCCAAGACAAAGTTATGTCCAATCTCCCACAATGACCTAATTATGGACTTGTTCAGTAGAGCAAACTTGTACAACTTTCCACGTGTCACTTTTTCGTCCTTCGCCTCTGAAATTTATAGCGAAGAAACTATAGTCCATGTACTTGCGACCACTTTTTACGGCACTCCAATCCGATGCTCAGAGAGAGATTTATTGAACTTTTCCCACTATCATCTCTTTGAGATGAAATTCGGGAGCCTGAACAAGCACCACCTTCCATAGATCATATCTCCAAATATATTGTGAATCAAGCTCTGAAATTGTTTGATGAGTTTCCTCAGGATTTCAGCTTCGCACCCTAGAAATTTCAGATTTTGAACCTTCGTAGAAAAAAGTTATAGCGAAAATTCCACGATGACCTATTTAGGAGCCTGAAAAAAGACCTAACTTCCATAGATCATATCTCCGAAAATATTTCGAACCAAGCTCTGAAATTTTTAGATGATATTCATTAGGATTTCGGCTTCGCACCCTAAAAATTTCAGCTTTTGAAAATTTTTAGAAAAAAATTTATAGCGAAAATTCCACGATGACCTATTTGGAGCAGCGAAACCCTAGAATCCAAAGCTCTGATACCAAATGTTGTGTAACTAGCTCCAAAAATAGAAGAAAAGAGATATCAACGCCTTAGAAATGAGCCACTTCGAGGGGGAAACCTCTAATAAATTACATAAATGAAAAATTCTTGGATGATACAATTTACAAAACCTCCTTTCTATATATAGGAGTCCATGTGGCGATAATGTAATCCTAGTGGGCCACAATGTAATCCCAGCCGACCTAACAATAATAATTTAAGGGCACAATAATAACAAAATGGGGGTTACAAGGGTACAATAATAAAAATAAAGGGGTTACACTAATAACAATAAGGGACTATACTAGTAATATAGGGACCTAACAGCTTATCAAGTTTCCACATAAAGGAAAGATCGTTACAATTGAACAGCTGACTTATTTTTCATCCGATCCAACCTCTAAAGATAGTATTCAGCACATCGGTAAAACAACTATCCCTTATAAGGATGTCCGCGTAGGTTTGATTAAAGATTCTGGTTTACTGGGAAATTTTTCCTTTCCTCCTCCTAACATATCGCCTCATATCACAAATATTCATATGATTTCATCAAATACTATTACTTTTGATGATCCTTGGATCATACCTTCCGATTCTGAGGTGGATTCATTTGATGGCGTGATGCCTTTGAGTCCCTTTGAACTTTCATATAAGGTTGTATATTCATTTTCTGATCCTTCTTCAACCGAAGATGATCCAATGAATGCGATCCTTGAGGAATCACTTTCTATATCTAGCTCAGCTACAACAACATTTCCTAATCTTGTTCATACTGATGAATAGATTCGTGAACTCTTGTCTGTTGATGATTTACCATGGGAAGATCTACATCATTGATCTTCATTTTTACCTGAGCTTGATCATTTTGAAAATGATTTCTCTTCTATTTTTTCTGCTGATTATGTCAAAGAACCACAGAATCCATTGAAACAGTCTGATTCTGAGTTAAATTTGGAAAATATTTCTCGAACGATTCCTATTGACATTTCAGTTAAGCCAGGAATTATTGAAAACATTCATATAGGTGCTTCCTGTATGGATGATGAAATCCAAACTTATAAAGCCCTATTTCAATAATTCCGTGACGTGTTTTTTTGGTCATATGAAGAAATTCCTGGCATCAATCCGTTAATTATTGTCCATGAAATTAAGACTTACCCAGATGCTAAACCTGTCTGACAACTCTTACGTCAAATACATCCGAGAAAAGCTGTTGCTATCAAAGCTGAAGTTGAGAAATTACTTCGTGCAAGGTTCATTTATCCAATTCCTTTAACTGATTGGGTATCGAATATTATTCCTATCAACAAAAAACAAGGAACGATAAGAGTATGTATCGACTATAGGGATATTAATCGAGCTTGTCCTAAATACAATTATCCAACCCCTTATATCAATCAAATTATTGATAATTGTGCCAGTAGTGAAATGTTCTCCTTTATGGTTATTTTTCCCGGTTACAATCAAATAAACATACTCCCTGCTGATCAACCTACAATAACTTTCATTTGGCTGTGGGGGACATTTGCTTATTTCAAACTACCTTTTGGATTGAAGAACGTTGGGGAAAATTTTCAAAGGGCTATGTCTTATGCATTTCATGACATCAAGCACATTGTGCAACATTATCTCGATGATTTAGCTACTCATTCATCACGTAGAGCCAATCATCTCATTCATTTACAAGCTATCTTTATGAGATGTAGGCATTATCGAATTCGGCTGAATCCACACAAATGTGTTTTCTGTGTAGAATCGGGTCACCTACTGGGATTTTTAGTTTCAAAAGAAGGCATTCGTGTCGATCCATTGAAGGTGGAAGCCATCGTAAATATACCTCCTCCTTCGACTCTTCGCCAACTCCAAAGTTTGCAAGGGAAAGCAAAATTTTTACGTCATTTCATTCCTAACTACGCCAAGTTAACAAAGGGTTTCACCAGGTTGTTAAAACAAAATGTTTCATTCTTTTGGGATGAGATCATTGATCGATCTTTTGATGCACTCAAACATGCATTGACCCATGCATCGTTATTGCATCCTCCCAATTACAACCAGGATTATTTTTTGTACCTCGCTGCTTCTCATTCCACCATTGGGATAGTTTTAGTTCAGGAAGATGAACTCAACAATGAACATGTGATTTACTATCTTAGTCGAAATCTGCATCCGACTGAGATCAAATACTCGCATGTGGAGAAATTGGACTTGGAAGATGTCCAAGTTGTCCAAAGATTTCGTCACTACATCTTATTACGCAAAACCACGGTCATTTTTTACTGTAACCCCATGATGTATATCTTGACCAAACAATTTCTAGGGGGAAATTATTCCAAATGGATAGTTATCCTGCAGGAATTTGACTTGGAATTTGGAAAATCCAAGGCAAAGAAGTCTTTGGTTTTTGCTGAACTGATGTGTGATTTCCCACATATTGATACTGAAACTGTGGCGGAGAAGCCCATTGCGGACGAATCCTTGTTTCTTATCAGTACTCTTGAACCTTGGTATGGGGATATAATTGTTTATCTCCAAACCCAATCTTTTCGGTTTGAAATCTCACGATCTCAGCGACGGAAAATACGTTTCCAATCCCAACAATACAATATTATTGGTGATACACTCTATCGTCGTGGAGCGGATCCTATTTTTCGACATTGTTTTACTCATGAAGAAGCTGAAATGGTTCTTAATGACTATCATTCTAGAGCATGTGGCGGTCATATGTCTGGGTATGCCACATCCCAAAAGATATTGTGCGCTATTTATTTATGGTCCTCCTTATTCAAAGATTGTATTTATGCAATCCGGAAATGCCACAATTGTCAGATCTTTTATCATAAAATGCGTGCACCACCTGCTCCTCTTCACCCTATAATTGTTGTCGGTCCTTTCACAAAGTGGGGTATTGACTTTATTACATGTAACCCTCACTCGGCCGGGGGGCATACGTATATTATCTTAGCGGTAGATTATTTTACTAAGTGGGCCGAGGCGATGCCTACATCTTTGGAAGATGGCAAGACTGCTGCAACTTTCGTCTTCAATCATATAATTGTTAGATTCAGTGTTCCTCAAGCTATCATTATGGATCATGGAAGTCATTTTCACAATATCATGATGAATGAACTGAAAGATCAACTTGGCTTGCGCCACGATAGCTCTACTCCATATTACCCACAGGCCAATGGTCTGGTTGAAGCTATCAATAAATTTTTAGTCACTATGATCAAATGAATCATTGGTATTCATAAGTCGAATTGGCATACCATGCTATTTTCAGCACTTTGGGCATATCGGACCTCAGTAAAAACATCAACTGGTTTCACTCCTTTTCAACTGGTTTATGGTTTGGAAGCTATGTTACCTATTGAATGCGAAATTCTGTCATTAAAATTAGCCATAGAATTACTCCCAGCTACTTCTGAAGAAGAGAAACATTTTTTGTACTTAGCTCAGCTAGATGAGAATTGACGCACTATTATATTAGCAAACGAGATTCATGCAAAACAAATTAAAGCTCAGTACGACAGAAATGTTACACCTCGCAACTTTTCAGAAGGAGACCTAGTTTTAGTTTACGATCAAGCAAACAATAAGCTAGGGGCTGGAAAATTTGTACCTATGTGGCATGGTCCTTACATTGTTAAGCGAAAGCTGGAAAAAGGGGCCTATGAACTGATAGATTTTGACGGAGTCCCTTTTGATAAACCCAGAAATGGGCTTTATCTGAAGAGATATTATGCTTAAATTCTATTTGGAGATTTTTGTTAGATTAGTTTCTTTACAGCTGGTGTGTCTTAGATTAGAAATTCATGCCTAGTTTAGAGTGTGTTCTTATCATTATTCCTGCTTATCTGGGTTTTACTCTTGATATTTCAGATGTCGACGTCTCTTCAAACATACATTAGTTTTGCTGATGGTGCTTGTCGTAGTACACAGAACATTTCTTCCGCAACTTGGGTTATCTATTCAACCTATGATGAGTTAGTATCCATGCATGGGGTAAGCCTCGGCCAAACAACGAATAAGATTGCAGAGTATAGTGCAGTGATTGAGTTATTATCTGAGTCCATATCATTTGGAATTCGGAGTTTGATTGTTAGGTTGGATTCTGAACTTGTTGTATTGCAGCTGAACAGGGTTTATACCATTAGAAATCCAGTATTATTACGGTTATTTTTTAGAGTTCGTTTCTTGGAACGTGAATTTGATTACATTGAATATCAGCATATTCCAAGATGTTTAAATACATTAGCAGATGCAGTTTCCTCTAGTATGATAAATAGACATTTGCAATAATCAAAACAGTAAATTACACAACATTCGATAACATGTTACACAAGATAGCTGGTAATAATGATATATCATAGGATAGAAGTTTGTTTCAAAATATACATCGTCTTTGATCATAGGTTGAAAAAAACCTCATTATCGGCAAAAATGATAATACAAAAGTCAAAAATGTTATGAGTCTACAAAATCGATCATCCTATCCCTGGTGATGATCACGATAAGAAACTACTGCTCGAGCCACCCTACATAGGAAACTCCTAAAAATTCCCGGGACCCCAATCACATATCTCTATAACCTAAGTGGAATATCATTTATATCAGTCTCTGGAATATCTAGTGTCAACTGCTCTAGATGATGCTCCAAGTCGGTCAAGATCTCTGGTGATTGGCCTTGTGGGGCTAGTGCTGTTGCAGTTGGGTGTCTCCTTTCATAAGGCTGGAGAGTGGCTGGTCATCGTGGGCCCACATTTTCATTTAAACTTTTGATTATTAGTTTTGGACGATTAAAAATACAAAAAATTTAGAACTTAGAAAATGTTGAAAATGGTTTTTACCTGAATCATCCCATTGTTCTCCTGCTGGAGGAACCATGTCTCGGTCGCCATGGAAGTCCATCCCGACGTATGGAAAGTCCTAAATAGCAAAAAATTGGTTATTCAGCCAATGGAAATATGAAAATTTAAATCAAACAACCTCTATGCCCTCAGCATGATGGGCCATCAAAGATGTCCGTCGAACCATCTGAGGTTCCCGGGCACTGCCTGGATCAACTGGAATGAGCTGTGGAGACAGTAAGGGAATTATCTCTAGAGAAAATGAAACCACAATGGATCCGTAGCCAAATTTTTTTAGCTTTCCATTTTTTTCTATGGTCAGTTGGCCTTTCACATTGGCCAATACTGCTTCGCACCAGTTGAAAATGGTGCCTTGGAAACAATCTACTGCAATCCGCATCTGGGATCCAGTAGCCACATGCAATGCTACACTCTCGCATAGTATGGTAATAGTGAATGCAATAAATTTAATATCAGGTCAGATGATATTTTTAATATCAATCCGTTTATCCTTGGGGTTTGCTCGATCATCGCAAAACTCTAGTCGAAGACTAGCGACAGACTAGCCACCTGGCCTAGTCCCAAAAAAAGATATCTTTTCACCCCTCTTGGGTAAACCAGTCAAAAATTGTATATCCTCTAGCTCAATTTCTAGCCGGTGGCCGCCAATAACAAAACATTGGTCCTGAGTATTCCATTTGTTTACCAGCCATGTTAGGAGGTCTACTTAGGCCCTCATGCCCTGTATGGCCCAGAACTTGTACAACCCGCATGCTCTCAATGCCAACATTGTGGGAAAATGAAGCATTGCAGCTTCATCTACATCCTTGTGCTTGTGTTCTTGTCAAATAAGCATTTTTAATGTCCTACAATACACAAAAAGACATATTAGAACAAACTTGTTTGAAAAAATTTAGGCTGAAATTGAGAAATTTAAGTTTTAAAAATCCTTGTGCGGGGTCTGTACCCTTTGTTTACACACAATTCATAGGTACGCACGGGCATTGTGTGAAAGGTGTGGACCCACGAATTTTTTCTTTGTTGAAAAAGTCGAGGTCCGCAGGTCCCGCGTGTTACACCTGCAGACCCCCGCGGGCGATTTTTTGAACCTATTTTTCCCTAAAAAACAAAATTTAAAGCCTAGAAACAAAATTTAAACAATTGAAATGCAAGATAAGGAGGACGTGGATTACCTGGAGCTGACAGCTTCCGATTCTGACGGATGGATTTTCCAGAATCTTCACAGGAACTTTTTTTACCCAAAAGCTCTCACTTTTCACTCTGAACTCAAATGGTAAAAATGAAGTTAGAAAAGTCCTTTTTATAAGTTTTTTCGAATAAATGAATTTTTAATTTGTTTATTTTTCACTTTAAAAAGGTAATTTTTGAAAGCATTTTTATTTATCTTAAACAGGTATGTGTAATGTTTCGAGTTTTTATGCATAAAATTAGATTTTTCAGGAAAACTGATCATTTTTTGACGAAGAGCATACTTTTATCACTTTTTCAGACTCTTTCAAAAATTTACAAAAAATAAAAACCTTGGAGTCCTCTTTTAAGCCCTTTTCAGACTCTCAAAAATTGAAAAGATTGTCGAGCACTTGATTATTCGAGCTTGTTAAAGTAAATGAATGATCGTCCTTTCAGTATAAGTTTACCCCTTTTACGGACTGAAATGGACTATTTACAAAAAAGGTATACGTTGAATAATTACGATCAATAGAGTTCTCTCCCACATTATTTTATCCTTTTTCGGGCTCGAGAGACTAAATTTATGAAAAAGTACACCCATGGAATTTTCTTAAGTTTTTTCTTCTGACTCCCTAAAATTGAAAAACACCAAGTTTCTCCTATACTGGACTCATTAAAATTCAATGGTAAAGGACCTGTTCAATTTTAAACAGGAACGAACCACTCCTTCTTAGGGTTCAAATCTTAAACTAAGTTGGACTCATCCGAAGGATGAGATTATAAACAAGAAAATGTTATCCTCCTCAAGCTTGTCAAAAATGGTGGGGGAAAAGAGAGAAAAACGAACCTGTGTATTACATTTTGATTATTCGAAAGTCGTTAACCACTCTTGAACATGACACTTTTGTTCACCTAGGTTGGGAAAATCCTTTTCCTAACAGTTAATCAAACCATATTGAAAGTCTTTAGCCATTTTCTAGGTATTAGCTTTGGGTCAATTGTCACCAAGCCATCTGCAGTGTCGTTATGTGTTCAAGAGGACAGTTCAAAAAAACCATTCATCTGCAAAATATTTGTCTTCCATTTTGACCATCCCTGAGTCAGTCCTTACCAATATATTTCTTCAAAACTTTATCTATGATTTCGTGTTGTGGGCTTGCCTACGACAAGTCGCTTTCTATTGACGATAGCTCATTATCTGCGAAGTGATCTAGAAATCATCAATACCTTGAAATATGCATGCCTCAATGGCAGGTTTCTCGCCTTAGACGACAGGTTTCATCATTGACCTTCGATCGAATGATTATGTGACATGTTCGACTTCAGCTCATTCATTCACATTTCATGGATTGTACTGAGAACTTTGAGGGTCATTGACATTAATGGTGGTTACTCTCATACTTGTTAACAGTTTACATTATTGACTGGTAATCAAGTGGTTTCTACCATGTTCAAATTTGACACATTCATTCACATGGATAGAATCGTACTAGTTCGAGAAGAGGAAATCAAGACCCTGGATCTAGTTTCTACCATCTAGGCTGCGAGGAATTTTGTTATTCATTTAAACAATGGAATATTCATAAACAAATGGATGCATCCATAATGTGTCTACACATGTCTATATTGTTGATGTATTGAAAATCATTCCTGTATTAGAACAGTTTAAGTCAGTTTTCTAGTTAGTTTTGATCTGAGTATGGGAATTCCTACCTCAGCGATGATATGTATACATATATATATTTTGCATTGAATTTTTTTACATGTTCCGACTGGGGTGTCCACAGGATGATCCTTGAAATAACAAAGTACTTCACTCTTCATACATGACAGACTCTATCTTCATCTATTACAAACTTCGCACTTTACGGGGAAATCTTTTGCATTGAAAATTGTCACTTTGACATTCTGCTATCTGTATGAGCTCATTATCACTCATAAATTCCTCCTTTGCAAGTCTAAAATATCAGATCCTCATGTCAAGCCTTAAAAATAAGAGAAAATCTCTTAAAGTCTCTAAAACTCTGGTATCGCACTTTCTCTTTGTCTTACCTGCGGTCCCGCACCTAATGGTCATGTCCCATGCGAACCTGACCACACTTTCTCTGTGTTAAGAGTGTGGACCCCTGTAAAAGATTAAAATGGCACAAGTAAACTAAAAAATCTCACTTTCAGTCATTTCTAGAAGCTTCTAGAAGGAATCTTGCAGTGGAAAAATCCGTTCCTTTTAGGTTCATGTATCCCATGCCTTAAGGAACTAACCCCTTGATGTGAGGAGCTTATCCCTTTGAAGGAGGACTCTATCCCTTCATAATTGGAACTATAACCTCCTCTTTTGCACTATAAAAAAAGGCATTGGGCAGCCTCAAAGGGAGTTCAAGCTTTAGTATTATTTGAGGTAAAGTGCTATTGGAATTTGGACTCCTTTAACTGAGATTTTATGAGGAGAGATTACATACCTGTGTGTGTCTCAGTTAGAAGAGTGCAAGACCTGTCAAAGTAGAGGAAATTCCTGCTTCAGATCCCGGGAGGACTTGTTCAACATCAAGGCTAAAAAGGTTGTAAGGTTCTTCTACTATTTCAAAGTTAATACAAATAAGTTTGTTTTTCTCAATAAACTGTCATTTTAATTTTAATTTTATGGATTCCTTGATCACCATAATAGATATGATTTAGAATATATGCTATGCAGGTGCTATTTAATGTTTGTTTGTTTGTGATTGCAGGTCTTCAAGGATAAATCTTTCGGGCGACTGGAGGAAAACTACAACGAACAAGCATTGGATCGAGGTAGGATCGTAACACCTTGGTAGCATTTATTTATAAATCATTATATATCTAGAGAAAGATAGATTTAATTGTCTATTTGTTGCTAGACTATCTTCTGATACTAGGGAAATTGGTCTTGTCTGCAAGATCGATTTATCCAGCCAACAGAGTTCCATTTTTGAATGGCTCAAATTATACAACTTGTAAGGTAAGGATGAGAATATACTTGCAAGCTCTTGATTTGGATGTATGGATATCTATGGAGAATGGAGTAATAAATGATAAGTTTGATAAACAAGCCAAGGAGGAAATCATGAGATGGTTGTCCAATTTAGTTATTGAAAAAGTAATATGTTTGGATACTTCCAAAGAGATATGACATGAGTTACAGTCCATCTATGATGTATACATACAAGATGCATGTGTTGTAAAGAGGCTTTCCCTAGAGGATGTAGCATTCAAATATTCAAAGAGCATTGAATATCATGAATCGGAGGATGATTCTTCTGTATCAATAAGCCAATTTTTTATCAACACTTCGATGATGCAATCTTGAAGTAAGTTTTTATTATATTGTTATTGTATAATAATAGCCCATTTATATTCAAATATATTAACTTCAAATACTAGTGAAGAAGAGAGTTTCTCGTCAAGTTGTAGTGGATACAGAACTACTATAACATCAATAGCAGATTTAGATATTGGTAAAGAAGAAAATGGGCCCACCTATGGTAAAGAGGAAGAAAGGACATCTCATGTGTTGAAAAAATAATCCCTAGTGCATAGAGTCATCAAGGGAACAAACTCTTGAGAGTAAAATATACACATGTTGTAAATCTAGTGCCTCCTCTATTGAGTTGGAAGATCTTGAAGAAAATATCTATTTAGCTCATATCAACTCTCGAGGAAATAAATAAATTTAGATCCATCAATATGGAGCTGGAATAAGAGAATATAACATTAAATGAGTAGTTGATGAATCTTCAGAGGCATGTAAATAATTTTGAAGCATTTAAAGAAAGTCAAACCAACCATTGTTCCTCTCAGGCTGAGACAAGGTTGGAAGATGATAGTGACAGAGTAACATCATTAAAGGGACCCACCAAATTTTTCAAAGAAATATCCAACAATACTAAAGTGGAAGAGAAAAGAACATAACATCAAGGAGATAAAAGGACTTCTAGGAATAAATATAAAGGTATGCAACCCCTCATATGTTTTAATTGTAGTAATGCAGGACACTTTTCCTCTAAGTGTCTAGTGAGGAAAAGAAATGTGCAACTTTAGATGTGGAATGCTCCATTTCAACAACAACCACAAATCGCTTAGACGATTAAATTGAATAGACATGCACATAGGGCATTTTCCCCTTTGTATAAATTAATAGAAATTTTCTACTACTGGTGTATTCGAGCTAAAAGCAAGAGATTAAAAATTTCCTCTACTATTTTGAGGAATGAAAATCACAATTTAGAGACACATGAAATGACATGAAACCATTAAAACACCACAAGAACACAATAATTTACAGGGGAACCCGACTGAGAAAAACCCATCTACTTCTTTTCATTAATAAGATAGAATAAAAAATATTACAATGTCTTGTTTCGATCCTAAAGCACAACATGCATCGTAAACCTGCAGACTGTCTTACTTTGGCCAACACTTGGCCAATTCAAGGCCCCGACTTGCTCCTATTTCCTTGCATAATCCTAGAGCAAATTAGCTCCTAAAATATAGGAATTTTCTCCTATTTTATTATGAAATTCCCAAGGAAACATTCACCTCGTTAATTGCTAATACTTTACATAACTAGTATACAATTTATAATTACAATGTGCCTTTTCCTCCACTCTAGTTAGGAAATTCAAATTTCATGCATGTATGGGCTATTTTTAGTTGATTTACTCATTTAAATGAGAGATAATTGTGTTAACAATAGTTATACTACTCAACTTACCTTCAACTGACTCATCTAGGTACTTGAGCTTAGTTAACTGATTTAAAATGAAAATAGTTGACCTAGATTGCTAATTTTAGAAATCAATACATCCAGAACTCTACTTGTATCCTATAACTCAAATTAAATGAGTAAGCTAGTAGAGAAATCCATGGCACACAAGTTAACTACAGTCCAATTCATCTTGTTGATGTGGAAAATTGAATTACTAAATTTGACTAAGGCACAAGTAAAATTTATCCTTTCTTACTACAATTTCTAACACCCTCAAAGGAAATATTTTCAGTGGCCCATAACAACAAGAAAGTGAATAAAAATCAAATAAATTGAACAAGAAGAAGCTTTCTTAATAATAATAATTCCTTTACCCCCTTCTTGAATAAAGTTGAACTCCACAAGTGTAAGAATTATGGGCAGAAAGAAACTGCATGCAAATTTGGAAAGAATTCACCCCCTTTCCAAAAAATTGCAATCAAAGGAATGGATCAAGAGGAGAGCAAGAAAAGAGTATTTCATAAGCTTTATTACAACACTCATAATAAAGGAATATTGAATGGTGCATGGAGGCAACATAGACCAATGTTTCGATTTCAAAATAATCAGCAAAATATTGGCATATCATAGTTTGCAATTCCTATGGTTGATCTCTCTTATATAACCTGCAACAGATAGGGACTCCAATTAGAAAAAAGGAGTAGTACCTATGATTCTTATTCATTGTAGTAAAATAATAAAGGATGCATAACCAGTGAGAAATAAGAGCAAGTCACCGAACTTTGATTACTAGAACACTCTGAAATTTTTTTGTACTATCACTGACTATACATGCAGTCAGCTTTATATTTGTAGCTACTGGATCATAAACTTGTAAAATGTAACATGTAATTTTTCTATTTAAGGAAAGATTATGAATTTTTCCTTTGTGAAAAAATAAATAAGAGTAAGAGGTAAATCACAAATTTGATTTAATTGGTGCCAACAAGTGGAATCATCAGTGATTTTTTAGAAATTTACTGAGTCGAAAAATAGTACCGTATTAGCACAGAAAATCAACTCATCATTGTTGAACAAACTTAGCATACCCAAGAGTGGAAGAAAAAGGGTGATAATCTACTCAGGGGGAGTAGATCCCTTGTTCCTATTCATTGAAAAGAAGAGGTTGGATTCAAGGGAATCTATAAAGGTCAGATTCAATGAGTAGAAAGGAACATGCCAAGGAATGCATTTGAAGGATAAGGGAAGAATTGAATTTTGTTGCCAAATTAGAATGATAGTATAGATAGCATACCCAAGAGTGGAAGAAAAAGGGTAATAATCTACTCAGGGGGAGTAGATCCCTTGTTCCTCTTCATTGAAAAGAAGAGGTTGGATTCAAGGGAAGCTAGAAAGGTCAGATTCAAAGAGAAGAAAGGAACATGCCAAGGAATACATTTGAAGGATAAGGGAAGAATTGAATGTTGTTGCCAAGTCAAAATGATAGTATAGATGGAAATGATTTTTTTTACTATTGAAGTTTATTTTCCAAGTATTTTATACAAATTCCTAATGAAAATAGGGAGCATAGCCATAGGGGGGAGTATACTAAAGTCAATATTTGAGTATCAAATTATTCATTGGCAATTGGTACCATTTAATTGGTATCAATCTGTAATGTTCCCAATTTTATCCTCAAGCTAAAATGGAACATTATAGTTGCATATTTTATTTTTGTTTAATAAAATGGGGAAGGACACACCTTAGCCCCTTTTAGATGAAGAAATAACACTCCTAATGTGAAAGGGAGGAGAATAAAGTAGCTGAAATAAACACCAAGGGTGTGAATGGAACCCAACTCACTTGATTAGTCACCTTTGACTAAAGTCAATAGCGTTGCCCAAGGAGGAAAAGGCTTCTTAGAGAAGTTGCGTAGTTTTGGAGGGAAGACACTCATGTGAGGGTGGAAACCCTAATTGGTGGGACCTCAGTGGAGAAGAGTTCCTTTTTTTATAAGGAGGATATGGCAGCCCATTTGGGGACATGTTATGTTTTACAATTCCAGACTTGGGTCTGCAAAGCTTGCATCCCTGGGCTTTTTAGCAGGGTGATGGTGCCCTCGGGCACTAGGGTGTTCCCGGTCGGGAATCCCTACCTCTTCCTCAAGGAAGGGTGAGGATTGAGCTACATTTCCTTAATCCAGCATTGGCCATAGCTTCATTCATCTTGTACAACATTATTTCTGCAACAGAGAGGACGTTGTGTAGCTGGGTGCAACTAGAGAGGAACTCATGGAGACTCTCTTGTCTAGTTTTCTTCAGTGGAGGAGTGATCTATCCATTGGAGGAGCTGCAAGGAGGATTCCCAGGCTGTATTTCAGATCAGTGGCATGAAGCCACACTTCCATCATCTCCCACTACGCATTCCATGGAGGAAACTACGTTATTTTGGAGGAGGCAGTGAGAGAGGGGTTTCTGGAGCTTCAGAGGAGGATGTTTCTGAGACAAATGGATCAACCATTTGTATTAGATACATGATCATAGGAGGTGTTATCACTCAGATTTTCCTTGAAGTTGTTGGAAGAGGAAAGGGGTCCGAGGTAACCACAAAACAACCTTCAGGTGCAAAATCTAGCCAATCTGTACCCAGAGAGGGCTCTCTCTGTAAAATTTATCTTTGTTTTTAGAAAGTATTAGGCTAGTTATTAAGTTCAGGGGTTTTGTTTGAATTTAGGTTGATGGAATTCTTTAGCTAAGATTAATATTAAATAGTTTCAGTCCATTGGGCTAATGGAGTCAAAGGATTGGCTGCACTGGCTTAAGCTTTTTAACAAAAGATGGTTTATCAGGGCAAGATAATCAAACTAGAAACAATTATAGATCTAAAGTGAATGGAATGGAATTCAAACGGATGAAAGGAAATGAAGAATCTTTCAACACATTCAAGAGAAGATAAATAGATTGATTATCAATAAAGAGCAGTTAAGTATTCTTTACTAAATAACCAAATATGTATGAACTAGACAAATAGGAGCAATTAAGAATTCGTTGTTTAAACTAGTTTAGAAGAAAACATTTAGAATAATAACGACTGAAATCAGATTACACCTAAGTACTTTCTGATTTAATATTTTTCGTTAAATATCAAGATAATGAAACACATATGATATTGTAAACAAATATTAAACTTCAAAACATCAGATAGAAATGACTTACTGATCCTTCATTTGACGCATGAATCCTGAGAAAATTCTTTTGCCTCAATTCCTTGTCCAGTTTTTCCATGAAAATTTTCTCCAAAGCTCTTTATTCCAAAATATTCAATGTTACATCAGAGTATAAGAATCCACACAAAACACTTCCAAGAGTGAAGTATTTATAAAAATAATTATACAAAAGATCTCTTAACAAAACGAGATATAATCTAAGATGACTCACAAATAAGTTACAATAAAAATAGAGACAAATGGTCTCGTAGATAAGATAAAAAGCAACTGATGTTGTGCTGTTTCCTCCTTTTGAGATTGTGCTGGAGGCAGGACCTATATTTTAGCTCATCGTTTTCCTCTTCAGTAATTTTTTTCTAACTAACTTGCTTCACTGATACTCTTTGTTCTTACTAATACACTTTAACTAAAATGATACTCTTTGACCTTTGTTTGTCCCTTTATCCTTTATACTGTAGTAAATAGGCAAAAAATAAGGATAAATTTTACAAAAGTTCCAACAGATCTTCCCACCATTTATCTTCTGCTATTCTTTTCCGTTGAAGCTTCCTCAATGTTTCATCAGCCTCAGTATATCTAAAGAAATTAGGCTGATTAGGAAACAAATGTTTTACTTCATGTTCAAGATAAAACAAATTCTCTAATCTGTCATGAAGATTCCTTCCTGTAGGTAATGTTGCTTCTGATGAAATGGTTGAGGAACTAGCTTGATTGTGAGCATGTATGTCCAATTTCTTAACATAAGTTTCTAGGTCCATTATTTTACCTTCTGAAACCATAGGGCTGGGCAACCCTTTATTCAATAAAACATCAAACCTTTCTCTGAAAGAAATGATTTCACTTTGCATGTCAAAGCATCTTCGTTCTAAATTTTGCATAAGAGTTCTTTTAATAAAAACTCTTTTTATCTCCAAGATTGTTGGAGTTCTGTCCTGAATACCCAAATCTGCAAGTTGCTGTCTAGTTTGGGTGTTTATAAATTGTATAAGCTGATTGGCCTCCTCAGGCTTATTTCCTAATTCTGCTCGTGTATTCTCAACTTCATTTAGAGCTACTTTGACCAAATCATTCTGCTCATATATTATCTGGATTGAAGACCAGATATCTTTTATTGACTGAATAATATCATCCCAAAGAATGTCATTTATTTCTCTTAAAGGTCCCTCCAATGTGAGATCCCTTTCCAAAGATTTAACTAATTTTTCCAACTTTTTGACTTCTCTTGCTTTTTCAGCAACAATCATTTTTGAAAGATCATATTTCTGTTCCAAATTAATAAGTTGTAACTTTGTGTGTTTAAGTTTTGTTACTTGCAGTTTCAAGTCATTCATTTTCTTTACTAATTATTCTGTACTCAAATTTGAAGTATTTACCTGTGATGGCTCTGTTGGTTGACCTGTTGGACCTGTGATAACCTCTGCTGTAGATACTGGAACACTGGACTGCTTGTCTTTTAATGCTTGTTCCATCTCTTTTTTTGTTTCAGTCAGTTGCTCATTAATTTTCAAGAGAAACTCCATCATTTCTTCTTCAGAATTCTTCTTTATTACTTCTTCAGTTTGAGGATGTCTTGAAGCTGGCAATTTCAACTGCTTTCTCAAAGCTGCAATGTCATCATCTTTTTTCTTGATTAGAGCTTCTATACCTTTGACATCCTTTGGATTGTGACCCAAACCAATTATTATTTCCTCCAATGTTTTTATTCTGTTGTCTTTGGCTTGAGAAGAAGCCTTTTCAAGATGCAATTGTGTATTAGTGTTCTCCAAAGAATCTTGTAACCTATGAGCTGCCATTGCCTTATCAGTCAAAGTAGAATAGATCATTTCACCAGTCTGCTTATGTAACTCAATCTGATCTAAAGGATGGATATCCTTTGCTAGGACTTCAAATTTTGTCCTAATATAATCAGCAGCTATTTGGGGTTGTTGCACCTTGGGTTTGAAATGGCTCATTATCATTTTTCACTGTTGGATGTCAAAAGCTGACATCAATCTTTCTTGATTCTTTGGAGCCATTTTCAGATATTGATTATATAATTGAATTCTCAGTGGATCGTTCCTGGCCTTGATATTGATAAATGTATTTTTGATATCTCCTGCATCTTTAACCAGTGTTTTGAAAGAAGATATTTCAACACTATGTTGCTTCTGTAGCTCTTTCCTTTGTGAGGTAGTGGATGCTCCACTAACTGAACCTATTTGTTGACTTCCCAATTGTTCTTTTCCTTGACTATCAAGGATTTCATTAATAGATTCTACTTCTGGAGGAGTATTCAATTTCTGTCTCTTGGCCTGAGGCTGTTGTGAAGATTCAGTGAGAGGAGTAGCAGCTTCAACATCTCTCTTTTTACCTTTTTCCACATTTGATGGAGTGTGCAAGATTGACATTTCTACTGGATTGATTTGAACAGAAGGAACCTGTACTTGATCCTGTCCCTTGGAAGTTTGAGGTTGTTCTGTCATAGTGAATGTCTCTTTAACTTGTATATCAACCTCTTTCTCTTTTCCCTTAGATGATAATGCAATGTTTTCTTGTAATTTCTGCTGAAAAATCCCAGCTGAGGAAGGACTAACTCCCGATATTGGTACCTGTGTAAAAGATTCTAGGTCAAGCATCTTTTCAAGATCTTTCATAACATTGTCAACATTGACCTGCTCACTAGCCTGCTCTATCAATGTTCCTTCTATCCATTCATCTGTATTAGCATATTTTTCAATCTCTGGGATTCTTTGATGTATGTATGGTGCTGATTTATTTTTCATTCTTTTATCACAAATGAAGTTGAATGGGTCATAAGGCACCCAATAGAAACTCTTTTGTAATCTGAAACGGTCTTGTAATATATTTTCAGCTTCTTCCCCTGCATCCCTAGAGTTACAGATAAAGGGACCTAATTGAATTTTGATCCAGAGTTGAGCCTTCTTCTTTGCATTACAAAAATGAATTATATCAGAATTGTTCATCTGCCTGAAATATTCTAATGCAAAGATTCTCATGGGGACATATTTTGGCAATTTGAATGGACATAATTCACATCCATATATTCTAACTTCTGTGTGATTTTGGTATAAGTACCAATCACCAACTTTGTATTGTTTTGAGAGCTGTAAAGTTCTCTTGATTTCATTGCTGAGTCTTGGAGGAGAAACTCCTGTCAACAAGGTGGTTGCAGGGTGTATAAAAAGATCAATGAACTCATTATAGGAATAGGGAGAATCTCGAGAACTATGAGCTATGGCTAACCAAAAGATAACAGACCTAGGATTCCCTTGGGCATCAAGCTTTTTGATATAGAAAGAGAAATTTTGAGATTGGTAATAAAGTATGAGATGGTAAATGACAAAATAATATTTAAACACTTTCTCATTTTCTAATCTCATGAATTGATCATGGATTTTGTCTGCTATGTATGATGCAAAGTCATACCTGACAGCAGGAGGTTGTCCAGGGGTAAAAATAGACAATAATACTAGGATTAAATGGTCGACATATTCATTGGTATTAAAGCCCATTATAAAAGATATCATATCCAAAACAATTTTACCCTCCTTAGTGAAAAAACCATACCCATAAGGTGGAGGGCCTTTAGGCTGGTGATCAGGCAACATAAAGGTTTGGCAGATGCGACTTAATTCTTCATGGGATAGTTTGGTGGATTTTTCAAGTAACTCCCCCATGGACAAGGAAGTGAGGGCTTCATTAGGTTGAAAATGCAGCATCTCATTGATAGACTGAGCAATAATTGGGAAAAGGACTTCTTGATTTGGGGATAAGACTGCTCTTTGGTTAGGATCATAATTTTCATGGCAAAAATGGATTATTTCAGGGAAAATATGAACAAAGGGAAAGAGATACCTGGGAATATTAGATTCCCATAACCCAATTATATCCAAACCATTCAAATAATTGTCTCTGCAGCGACAAAAAAATCGAAGAGGGCTTTCACTAAAAGCTAGGTCTTTAATTTGGAAATCTCTGTCAACTAATGATAAATAATCCAAGTCTCTATGAGGGGCATTCAATGGGGTGACGTTTAAAGCCACAGGAACTTCCATTTTTGGTTCTTGTGGATTCAAAAATGGAAATTTGGCTTATGGTGAAAAATTGAGCAGAATTACAGGTTTTGGGGATTTAATTGGGGTTTTTGGGAACTCAGGGAGGCCAATTTAGAATCCTGTTTGAGTTTTCTGTATAGAGTTTTTTAAACAAAAACCAAGATTCTAACGGAGTTCAGTGGAAATTAGGGTAAATACCTGTTTTTTCGAGATAACAGCGATTTGAACAGGTACTGGTTAAGGCAGACAATCTTGTGAGAAGCTTTGACTGCAATTCTCTTCGAAAGGAAAATATTTGGTAGACTTCAACAGTTGGAATTTAAATTTTTCTGCATGGGAGTGTAGTCATTCACTGTGGAGGAAAAAATGAAAAATACGCGGGTTGTTTGGTTTTATTCTCAAAGTCAAAAGGGTGGCAGAATTTTTTATTAATTCATGGGATGACATCAGCACGTACGAGAGATGAGTCACGGGAAGGCAGGTGGTAAGCGGGTTTTTCCGCACCGCTTTTGAAGGAAGGCGGTATTGAGCGGATGGGCAACAATTCCACAGAATGAATGACACATGGTCAGGGTACTATTTGAAAACCACTGGCATTTCGCGAGTTATTGTTCGGATAGGGGATGGCCAGCGGAATTATCACCAACCGTTGATCTTGGAGCGGGTGATCGAACGGTGGTAGGGGCGTGAAGTTGACGGGGAGTTAATAGGAGGGCCCGATGCAATTTATTATCAATTAATCATTTCGAGAGTGTTTTGATTGGCGGGGATCGGTTATTAAATAATCATAAGGATTAATTAATCCCTTGTATGACGAAGGTTCGGGGTAAAAAATGCACGCGGGATGGGTTACTTCGAAGTTTAGTTTAAATTAAACTTCGGGTTTTATTTTTTGTTTTAAACATATAAATCATACGTTTAAATTTTTTTTCATAGATTTTTTATTATATGATAAATAAACCAACATGGTTAACTTACCATAGGGGTGGGAATATTTATATAAAGATATGTTTAGCCAAAGGGTTTGTAGAGTAGGTAATTTATTTAATCACATGGGATTTATTAACTTTGGCTAAAATCATAATACATGGGTTTTTGGGATATTATATAAAAGGAATTATAATTAATAGGAGAAGTTCCTTTCTATAAGGAGTTAATAAATAAAATCAATGTTAATATGACAAGGGACAATGTAAACTCAAAATACATTAATATAACTAAGAAAGTGAAGATTTAGAAGCAAATTACATTATAATCACTTCATCGCTTAAACTTAGGATAAAATGTGATTTTGAGGGTTTTTATGGAATATCTCATGATTTTCCTAAGTAAAATGGGATTTTACTTAGGAAAGAATTTTTTGAAGTAAATGAGTGTGATGATAAATGATTTTTAAGTACTTAGGTTTTTTCCAATTATTGGGCCGAGGGTCTGGTCCCTCCAAAAGTCAAGGAAATGCCTTCAGCCCCTTTAATTTTCAAATACCTTAGCACTTAGGGGAAATTAGTGAAATCTTTAGGGAAAAAATGAAGGGGAAGTTAATAATATTGACTTTGCTTTGCTGTGAATTTTTTCAATGTAGTATCTGCCTTTGCACTTGTGATGAAAGTACAATTGGACATATTTAGAACCATCATTCATCACATATAATTCTGCAACAACATCTACCTACCCTACCTACTTTACTCTACCATTTTCTCTTCTTTATTAGGGTGCACTTAGACTGGCAAACCCTTATCAATCTTCTTTTTCTTGTACATGGCAAACATATCTAAGTCTACACTTATTACATCCAAGGGCTCAGATTAAACTGTTGAGCACCTTTTATTAACTCTACCTATCTACTTATCCGCTAAGATTAAACTGTTTGGCCAGATATTTATTCTCTATTCTACAACATGAAATTGAAAAATGAATGAGTCAAGTTTAAATGGTTTGACTCCTCAAAAATTGTGGCAAAAGTTTGACAAGCTGCACACAATTTTGTTTATTACAAAAGAGCAAAAAGTAGTGGCATTTGGACTTGCACACTTTCCTTGGCCTTTATTTTTGTGGGGTTCATTTTCTTTTACTTTTTTGGCCAATTTTATTTTTTCACCCTTTGATTTTTCTTTTAGGGTATACCCTCTTTACATTTTTTAAATTTTTTGATTTTTTAAGAATATGGAACACCGTTACAACAAGAAAAAGGTTTGAACATATTGCATAGTTCAACAAGTCAATAATGAAAAATGACACGTATTGGTATAGGAGTCTAACACTGGCTCCACTTGGGGATGGCTTTTCCTAGTGAAAAGTCAAGAACAGCAGGTCAGATGCCTCAAAATGTCTTTAACTAAACCATGAAATCTTCTTTTTCTGGTGGATTTATTATATATATGATAGTAAAACTTCTGAAGCTTAGGGCCTTCACTTCAGGCTTCAACTTCAGCAAGTCACCATCCAATCAAAACTGATGCATTAGAAAGGATATAGTATGTACATGTTAAAAAAAAATCAGAACATCCTAGTAAATAGGATCAAAGTATTGTTTTAGCATTCGACCATTGACTAGTCCTTCCTCAGCTTCTTTACTATCCAAATTCTTCAAAAAATATCTGTTATTTCCCTGTAAAGAATGAATTATGTAAGGTCCTTTCCATAAGAAATAAAATTTCCCATGTTTTCCTTTATCTTACCTTCTGGAATCCCATCTTAAAACTTTGTCTTCTAGTTGAAAATCTTCTGCTTTGGTTCTTTTGTCAGAAATATTCTTTAACTTTTCCTGCAAAACTTGGGATCGTTGATACACTTCTTCTCTGGTCTGCTGCAAGTGAATTGTTTGGTTTATTCTTCTCTGAATATCATTTGGTTCTAGTTGAGCCTCCTGAAGTAACTTCATTACAGGAACTCCTAAAGATTATGGAAATATAGCCTCAATACCATAAACTAATTCATATGGACTGGTCCCAATTGATTTTTTGGTAGTAAGTCTATCTGCCCATAATGCATTGGTAATTTTCTTATGCCAATTCTTCTTATTTTCTTCCAATAATTTTTTAATGATATTAATGAGGCTTTTATTGGAAGATTCAGCCAGTCCATTACCCTGAGGATAATAGGCTGTTGAATGGCCTAAAGTGATGTGATATTTATTGCAGAAACTAATCATTTTTTTAGACTTGAATGCAGCAGCATTTGTTGGAAATATGATGCAGGATGTTGTCCTTGATGGCAACCCACTGAATGAAGATGAAGACATTTGACTGTTGACATGTGTTGTCCTTGATGGCAATCCACCTGATGAAGTTATGCTTGAATTGATGGACTTAGTAAATGATGTAAATCTGAAGTGATATGTTGTTGAGTGTTGTCCTTGAAAGGCAACCCACTTGATGAAGATGATGACAACTTACTTGATGAAGTTGTGCTTAAGAGAATGTGTTCCTGATGAAGAAAATATGATGTTTCTACAGTGTGTATAGAAGGCTATGAAGAAAGGATTTCAGAATGTACTCAAAGTATGATGAAAAAGAGTATGTCTCTTGGTATACACGGATTGGCCTAGGGGAAGTCGCGTATGCACGCGGAAAAGAACGTGCCAAGTCGCGTATGGGCTAAAGCGCTCAAAAGGTGCAAAACCAAGGGTAACCACCATGGTATTAACCCATGGTATTGGGTAATGATCCGCCTAATTGACCCCATCCAGGTAGTTTTGGGCTCATGGTATTGTTTTGGCCCATGGTATTGAAAAAGGGGCTCATGGTATTGAAAAGGATAAACCTATATAAGGAGAAGAAATTCATTGTGCAAATCATGAGTGAGGGTGCAAGATGTCTGAGCTTGAATGAATACTTCTCTGTGAAGTATATCTGTATGGAAAGGGTAAAGGTTTGATGATAGATCTGAATCTATGATGCACCTATGAAGAAATGATGAAGCGGGATATCTAGATCTGAAATGTATTTTTGTATCTGCTAGATCTGCTTATGGAAGACTTAGATCTGAATTAAGGCGAACATCTGTCTGAAGTAAAAGGGTTGAATCTGAACTGAATGTCTGATCTGAAGAAGTATGCAGCTCTGTAATGGTTGAAGATCTATACGCTACTTTGCCGCGGAGGAAGCGCGTATATACGCGGCTTCTCTGAAGTAAAAGCGCGTATGCGCAATGAAATATACACTGAGGTATACGCCTATTTGTGTGGACGGAAGCGCGTATATACGCTACATCAGTAAAGGGAAAGCGCGTATGCAAACTAGGGTTTGCTGAAGCAAGGGGTATGAAATATCTGATCTGTTCTGCTGTGTTTCTACTAACTGATCTGTGTTGATATGTATCTGTTGGTGATGTATGTTTGTGCTTAAAAGTATGGAAAGGATCCAGTATTAAAATATGATGAAATGTGGCCTGCAAGTTGAGTTCTATTGAAGTTGGTTGGATCCAGTGTGAAAATTGATGAAACGTGGTCCAAGGTGGTGCTGAAGGTTGTAGCCTTCAGTCAGGGGGTTGTAGCTCCCTTCCAGGTGAGGCTGGTAAACGAGATCGGGGGTCGTAGCTCCCTTCCAGGTGAGGCTGGTAAACGAGATCAGGGGGTCGTAGCTCCCTTCCAGGAGAGGCTGGTAAACGAGTCAGGGGGTTGGAGCTCCCTTCCAGGAGAGGCTGGTAAACGAGCGCAGGTGGGTGCCTGCGTGCTGGTCAAGTCTGCGCCAACACATATGTTGTAAGATGTTTTCTATATAATAAAATATTGAAGGCTGAGCAACTGCAGCGGTGGTTTTCTCCCGATTTGGGTTTCCACCTAAAAATCCTGGTGTTCATGTGTGATCCTTTGTGTGATGGTTTATTCTGTTCTTACTGCACATGTTTACTGTTTATTGAACATCCGATGAATGAATGATGGAATAATATAAGTAAAGATTTAATGACAGATCTAGATCTCTGTGTATACGCTAGTTTCATAAAGGGGATCCGCGTATATACGCTAGTTTACTGAAGGAAAGTAGCGTATGGGTTTTAAGGAATGAAAAAGTAAAAAGATTTGATTATGCAGTAAATACTGATTCACCGCCCCTCTCAGTATTTTTCCCAACAATTGGTTTCAGAGCATGGTCCTTCTGCAGAAGCTTGATCGCTTGAAGGAGATCCGTCGCAATGGGAAAGAAGCAAAAGAAGAAGCCTATTCGAAGAAAGGAGATATTTCAGAGAATATGGATACCAGAAATCAAAGGAGATGAATCTGATAGTGATTGGGATCATCCTTTGAAAGATCTTAGTGGTACAAACAATAGTGAAGAATATGCTGTCAACCTAGAAGAAGCCGAAAAAGATTCTGACCAAGCTCTACAAGTACTCATGGCAAAGAAGCAAAATACTCAAGGTAAGGAGATGTCTCAGAAAACCGGTACAGCAGAAGTTGACAAAGATGAATCTGATAGTGATCCTTGTAATCTTATCTGTGCAAGCAATGATGTTTAGGATTTAAAAGAAGTTATCAAAGATCAACAAAGAAAATTTAATGAGAAGGACGCTGCCTCCAAAGCTTTGTGTTTTAGACTGAAAAGGATGTTCGATGATCTATACAATCGAAGTAAAGGATATCAAGCTGGAATCATCTCTCTGCAAGCAGAACTTGAAGAATCAAATGAGAAGAATGAAGGACTTGAAGAAGAAATCGTTTCCCTCAAAGAAGACTTGGATAAATCAAATAAGAAGAATGCAAGACTTGAAGCAGAAATTGTCTCCCTCAAAGAAGATCTCAAAGCATCGAAGAAGAAGAATGAAGAGCTGCAACAAACATGTGAAGAAAACAAAAATTGGTTGAAAGAAGAAATCCTAAATCTGAAGGATCAAGTAGAAGATGGAAGAAGGAAAGAAGAAAGCATGACAAAGCAATGTCAAGACTTGGAGGTTGAGGTAAACATTCTCAAAGGTAAATTAGAAGAAAAGGTTAAACTTTTGAGGTTTCATGATAGTACTAATATCTTGGACAATATTCTGAGTAATCAAAGGTCTCCCGCTATCAAACATGGTCTTGGTTTCCATGAAACTATTAAAGGTGAATCTAGCTCACAAGGAAGTGCTAAAAATTCAGAGGTAGTCAATGCAAAACCTGAAGTGTTGAAAGAGACAAAAGGTCAATCAACAATGAAGAAATCTCAAAGGAAATCATTCAATAATGTTGAATGTTTCAAATGTCATAATTATGGGCATGTTGCAGCAAATTGCAGAAGCAGAACAATTCAGCCACAAACAAACAGGTTCTACTCAGAAAGGTACTCTAGTTTCTTCAGGGGATATTGTTTCTCATGTAACATGTATGGACATAAAGCAGCTGATTGCAAAAGGAGGAAGATTAGAAAAGCTCATTATGATTCTTATGTTTATTTCTCTGGCCACATGAGATGTTATGCTTGTAACAAGTATGGACATGTAGAAAAAGAATGCAGGATGAACAGATCTGGGAAAGTGGACAATCTTCAGCACACAGTTGGAAAGCTCAAGAAAATTTGGAAAAAGAAGGAGGACCAATCAGAAACGTAGGGAATTCTGACCCTACTGCAGTCATCCGCTTCTGAAGCTTACTTCTATTATTGACTGCAGGAATGATGTGGGATACATTATGAGTTTTAGTAATGTATCGTCACAGGGGGAGCAATGCATGATGACTCTCAAGGTTGATTTGATTATTCTGGTTATGTTTACTTCTGACAGCGCTTCTGATGTAGAAAAGACAGGTACAGGAGGTACAAGCTCAGGAGGAAATGAAGGAAGATGAAAATTTTCTATGCTTCACTTTCCAGACGCGGGTTCTATGAAACAAAGTCGCGTATACACGCGAGTTCCAGCTGACACAGACGCGTATGCTTTGATGATGAGAGAATTTATCTGATAGCTGAAGATCTGGAGCAGAAGTCCATCTGACTGCTGATGATTGCACTGTTAGCATTATTCTGGTTATACTCATGAAAATGATATAATACATGGGTTCTTGTGTTGAAGATTATGTATGAGTCCTGTTTACTTTTTGATGATGAGATTGGAAGTCTTATAATTTGAAGATAAGAACAGATCATGCAGAGATTGTTGCTGATGACTTGCTGATGAACATATTCAGGTTGCACAAGTTAAGAAGGAGCACTAGTTCAGGGGGAGTAGCAGGATGAATACTAATGATTGCATTGTTGGCAATATGACTGCTTATTCTTTCGGTTTTTGTGATACTCATGCTCAAATGTTGATGTCTTGGTACATGGTTTATTATGATGAAATTTTGAGCCCTGGTTGTCTCTTGTACTCACACATGGATGAGTTGGATGTCATTTGATTCAGAAATAAATCATGCAAAGTGTGTTACTATGGTTGAGAGATCTTTTGCCTACATATGTTACTTCATGTTAAATCTTGAAGATCATGGTGATGTTGGACCACATGGATGATTGCTTGACACCTATGTGAAGATGTTGTTCTGATATGACAATCTCTCTTGGAAAGATTTTATTGATGCTGCAAAGAATCTGAAGGCTTGGTTACTATTGTACTGATGCCACAACCATTGGATGACGTTTGAAGACACAACTACACCATTCTATCTATTTGTAGTCCAGGGAAGCATTCAAATGTCTCAGAAAGAAGCTGAACACTGTCTTTTCCTTACAAAGAATCAGATCTGGTTGAAATTTAGAAGATGTCTTGGGATACGCGGGTTTCCTGAAACATAGTCGCGTATATACGCGAGTTCCTGCACAGAAAACCGCGTATGACTAATTGTTGACAATTTTTGGTTGGTTCAGCTCTCTTCAGCACAGCTGCAATGATGTTTGGTATCTCTGATACTGTTTGGTATCTCTGGTGGTGTTCCAGTTCTCATAATTCTGTTTCTAATGTTTTGATGAAGATGCCTTGATGATTTGTTGGTGGAAGCTTTCAGGATGCACAAACTAAGGGGGAGCCTTAGTCTTTTGGAAAGATTGCTTGGTTGCACAGATTCAGGGGGAGCATTAGTTTTGCTGAGTATAATGCATTGCTGGCATTATGGTGGTTCTGACATATGATCTCTCTTGAGGTCTTTTTGGTATTAATTATGAAGATTCATATTTGTACTTTGATGAAAAGGTCTGGTTGAGACCCATGTTGTAAAATTGTACTATTCAGTCATGTAAGGACTTGTCAATTTGTAAACCCACTTGGTTGGGTAGCTGAGTCAAATTTGTAAACCCACTTGGTTGGGTACTTGAGTCTCATATGTAAATCCACTTGGTTGGATATTTGATGTAAGTATGAGTCATTGGTGATAGGAACTTCATAGAGTCATGTACTTCATTGAAAATATGTTTGAAGATTCAGCATGAACTTAGGGGGAGCTTGGTCACTTCAGCATACATCAGATCTGCAGAACGCTTCTTCTACATGAGGAGAAAAGGGGGTGAGTGTGTTGGTTTTGATCCGCCCGTTGCCCTTGATGTCAAAGGGGGAGAGTGTGTTGGTTTTGATCTGCTGGTTTTGTCCTTTGCCCTTGATGTCAAAGGGGGAGAGTGACATGGAAATTAGGGAGAATGACATGGTGTCATTGTATTCTTAATGTATCTATCTGTTGTGGTAACCAAACACCATCATGGTTGCCATCAAGTCCAAAGGGGGAGATTGTTGGAAATATGATGCAGGATGTTGTCCTTGATGGAAACCCTCTGAATGAAGATGAAGACATTTGACTGTTGACATGTGTTGTCCTTGATGGCAATCCACCTGATGAAGTTATGCTTGACTTGATGGACTTAGTAAATGATGTAAATCCGATGTGATATGATGTTTGTTGACAATATGATGCTAAGTGTTGTCCTTGAAAGGCAACCCACTTGATGAAGATGATGACAACTTACTTGATGAAGTTGTGCTTAAGAGAATGTGTTCCTGATGAAGAAAATATGATGTTTCTACAGTGTGTACAGAAGGCTATGAAGAAAGTATTTCAGAATGTACTCAAAGTATGATGAAAAAGAGTATGTCTCTTGGTATACGCGGATTGGCCTAGGGGAAGTCGCGTATGCACGCGGAAAGGAACGTTCCAAGTCGCGTATGGGCTAAAGCGCTCAAAAAGTGCAAAACCAAGGGTAACCACCATGGCATTGACCCATGGTATTGTGTAATGATCCGCCTAATTGACCCCGTCCAGGTAGTTTTGGGCTCATGGTATTGAAAAGGATAAACCTATATAAGGAGAAGAAATTCATTGTGCAAATCATGAGTGAGGGTGCAAGATGTCTGAGCTTGAATGAATACTTCTATGTGAAGTATATCTGTATGGAAAGGGTAAAGGTTTGATGATAGATCTGAATCTATGATGCACCTATGAAGAAATGATGAAGTGGGATATCTAGATCTGAAATGTATTTTTGTATCTGCTAGATCTGCTTATGGAAGACTTAGATCTGAATTAAGGCGAACATCTGTCTGAAGTAAAAGGGTTGAATCTGAACTGAATGTCTGATCTGAAGAAGTATGCAGCTCTGTAATGGTTGAAGATCTATACGCTACTTTGCCGCGGAGGAAGCGCGTATATACGCGGCTTCTCTGAAGTAAAAGCGCGTATGCGCAATGAAATATACACTGAGGTATACGGCCAGGACTGGTTGCATATACGCTACACGTAAGAAAGGGAAAGCGCGATGTAAACTAGGTTTGTCAAGGTGGGTATGAAATATCCGACCGTTCCCGTGTTTCGCGACCGATCCGTGGCTGATATGTAACTGCTGGTGATGCATGTTTGTGCTTAAAAGTATGGAAAGGATCCAAGATGAAAAATATGATGAAATGTGGCTCAAGAAGTTGAGTTCTATTGAAGTTGGTTGATCCAAGCAGGAAAATTGATGAAACGTTGGTCCAAGGTGAAGTCAAGGTTGTAGCCTTCTACTGGGGGTTGTAGCCTCTTCCAGGTGAGGTCAGGTAAACTAGACGGGGTCGAAGCTCCCTTCCGTGAGACGTTGGTAAATGGAAAGCAAAACGCAGCTCCCTTCCAGGAGAGGCTGGTAAACGAGTCAGGGGGTTGGAGCTCCCTTCCGGGAGAGGCTGGTAAACGAGCGCAGGTGGGTGCCTGCGTGCTGGTAGGAGTCTGCACCAGCACATATGTTGTAAGATGTTTTCTCTATAATAAAATATTGAAGGCTGAGCAACTGCAGCGGTGGTTTTCTCCCGACTTGGGTTTCCACCTAAAATCCTCGTGTTCATGTGTGATGCTTATGTGTGATGGTTTATTTTGTTCTTACTGCACATGTTTACTATTTATAGAAGATCTAATGAATAAATGAAGGAATGATTTAAGTGAAGAATTAATGACCTAAATAGATATCTGGGTATACGCAAGTTTAGTAAAGGGTATCCGCGTATATACGCAAGTCTGGTTCAGGAAAGTAGCGTATGGGTTGTAAGGAATGAAAAAGTAAAAATTTTGATTATGCAGTAAATACTGATTCACCCCCCCCCCTCTCAGTATTTTTCCCAACAGCATTATCAGTTATAATTTTCTCAGGACAGCCAAATCTTGATAGTATATTGGTTTCTAAGAATCCTATGATTACAGAATCATTGGCTTGTCTGGATGGGATTGCTTCAATCCATTTAGTAAAGTAATATGTGGCAGTGAGGATCCATCTGTGTTGGCCAGAAGATGGAGGATGGATTTCTCCAATAAAATCCAGGCCCCATTGTTGAAAGGGTTTCTCGGTGGAAATTGGTTTCAATGGTAAAGGTAATAATTTTCTCTTGCCTTCAAAGATCTGACACTTATGGCAAGAAGTTACAAATCTCTTCACATCTGAAAACAAGGTTGGCCAATAAAAACCATCACTTAAGATCTTATTTGCAGTTGACTTCCAGTAGAGGTGTCCACCACAATCTCCTGCATGGAATTCATTGAGAACCTTGTCAGCTTCATCTTTTAATAAACAATTTAATAGAATTCCATCATGATTCTTCCAAAAGAGAGCATTATCTAAAATACAATACTTTAAAGATGTCATTTACAAAAACCTTTGTTTCGTTCTGGATAACCCTGGAGGAGCTTGCAGGTTTAACAAAACATAAATGATATCAGCGTACCAAGGTGAGTCTATAAAGGCCTGACTGATTTGTGGAGTCGCCATCTCCTGTTCATCATCCAGTTCATTAATGTTTAGGGCTTGGCAATTTGTTTCAGTCATGAGTTGAGCCAAACCTTGTCCTTTTATGAGTTTTGTAGGTCTTATTTCAATATCATATTCTAATATGGTAGCTATCCATTTACCTATTTTTCCTTCAATTCCATCTTGAGTTAAGATGTCTTTAACGACAGCATTAGGCACATAAGCTATCACATGAGAATACAATATATAAACTCTGAAATCTTTAATTGCTTTCACAATTTCAAAAGCTTGTTTCTCCATGATATTTTATTTCAATGATGCATCTCTAAGTGCTTTACTAAAAAAGGCTATAGGTTTTTCACATCCTTGATCATCCTTTTGTAATAAAACAGCTACAACTATATGTTCAGAAGAAAATGAAAAAATTATGAAATCTCTATCAAATTTTGGACTGGTAAGAACTAGTGTTTTGGTCAAAGCCATTTTGATTTCTTCAAATGATTGCTTGGCTTCTACTGTCCACTTAATACTCGAATCCTTTCTTAACATGTTAGTAAGAATTCTAAGTAATTCAGCTAAACTAGAAATGAATCTTCTCAAAAAATTGATCTTACCTATGAAAGCTTGAAGTTCTTTAATATTCCTGGGATGAGGTATTTGCAAAATGGCTTGTATTCTTTCAGGATAAATTCTAATACCATATTTTGAAATGATATGACCTAGGAGTTTACCTTCTTCAAGACCAAACAATGAATTTTTAGGATTTAAAGAAATACCATATTTTTTGCATTTTATGAACACCTGTCTAAGATGGTTCAAATGTTGTTGATCTGTCTTGGAAAAAACAGTTAAATCATCCATATATATGACCAGAAAATCATGAATTTCTTTGGCAAAGGCAATTTCCATTGCTCTTTGGAAGGTCTCTCCTGCATTTTTTAGTCCAAAAGGCATCTTAACATATTTGAATGTACCCCATGGTGTTGTAAAAGTTGTTTTATCTTGATCATCAGGATGAACCAGAATCTGGTTGTATCTTGAGAATATATCCAGAAGAGAAATCCTTGAAGAACCTACTACCCTTTGTAAGATATGGTCCATTTTAGGCAAAGGATAGTTATCTTTTAAAGAAACTTTGTTTAAATTTCTCAAATCAACACATAGTCTAATCTCTCCTGTTTTCTTCCTTGTTGATACCGAATTAGAAACCCATTCAGAAAACCTAATAGGAGCTATTATTCCTGCTTCATACATTCTTTTAATTTATTTCTCAATTGAAGGTAGTAACATAGGGTTAATTCTTCTAAGTTTCTGTTTGAATGGTTTCTGATCTGGTTTCAAAGGTATTGTATGTTGAATGATTGATGTATCATATGATTTCAGATCTTCATAAATCCAGGAAAAAACACCCTGGAATTCTTTTAAAAGTTCAACACATTTAACTTTTTGATCTGCTGGCAGAGATTTAGATAACCTAACCATCTTAGGATTTCCTTCAGTTCCCAAATTGTATTCTTCAATATCAGCTTTTAACGGTTCCATTTTGGGTTTTAGTGGAATTTCATTTGAGTCAAAAAGATCTTCCAAAGGAGTTAATCCTTTAGGTAAATGATTATCTTTCAGATTAATAATTTCAAATTCAGCTTCTATAATCTTATCGAATTCCATTTGTTTTAGATCCTGCATATCTTTTTTGGTGAATTTAGTTGGGTGAAGTATGTGAATTGCAATCTCTTCTGAAATATCTGTTTCTTGTTCATCTATTTGATCAGATTCATTGATTGTTGTGTCTTCATCTATTCTACTGTTAGAGAATTCATTTTCTAAGATCAAAAAATTATTTATCTGATTATTATTTACAAACACTTTCCAATTCATAAGATTATCCGGTATAGCAGGTCTATGTTTAATCTCAGTTGTGAACTGATGATTAGGTCCAAAAGGTAATTTACAAGTGCTAGCGAACATTGCAAGACTATGAGCATGCAAATTTTGTTTTCTAGGAATTTTGGCAAGCTGAGCCTGTAGAAAAGTATTGAGAATTTCTACAACTATTTCTCTGTATTCTCTTAATCTGGGGTCTTTTGTCAAACATTCACCATTTATCTGTTGAATAATTAACTCAGATTCTCCTATGATTGATACTCTAATTGCTCCTAATTTTTTGACATGTTTAAGCCCTAGAAAAAGAGCCTCATATTTTGCCATATTATTAGTGCATCTAAAGTTCAATCTATAAGCATGGCCTTTAGCATGATCATTTTCAATGTTGTGTATCCAAATTCCAGCTCCATCTCGTAACTTATTTACTGAACCATCAAATTCTAAATGCCAAAGAATTTCATGTTCATAATCTTCATTGACTGTTTTAACAACTTTCTTAACAGGGAGCTCTGGTTTTTCAGTTTTTTTTGGTATTTCTTGAATGTCTGATGTTTCTTTGTTTTCAGAAATTTATTCGATTTGAACAGTAGATTTATTTGAAGTTTATGTTTCTGGTGCTTCTAGTTCAGTAGGAAGGTCAAATTCAGCATTATAAAGGATGAATAAGTCCATATCAGAATGTACTGAGTAGATGGGGAAGTTTTCAGGCTTCTCCTGACTATTGACTAAATATTTCATCAAGGTCTCTCTGTATAGTCTTTTAGGCTGACCAAACATTGAAATAGTAGCATATGACATATCTAATTGAAGAGATCCTCCGAGTTTGGCACCCCAGGATCTGGACAACAACATACCATATTTGGGAGGAATATCTGCTACTACTATATCCATCAGAATAGATTTCACAGGGTATTATACCAAAGTAACACACAGATCTTTAATCAAACCTAAACATCTTACCTGACTTGAATCAAAAGAAAAAATATCTTTATATGGTCTGGTAATGTCTAGGTTTAATCTTTCCATCATAGCCTTGGGCATTAAATTGTGAGACACTCCAGAATCAAGCATGGCATTATGAAGTATTTTGTCATGTACATTCAAACTCACATAAAATGGAGGAGTTCCTCCAGTTTCTGGTTTCCCATTTACTTCAGGGCCAAAAAGTAATTTGGGTTGATCATCAAAAACATTTATTGAATCATCCATTCCAGTAATGTTAAGGGATTTGCTGATTTGGCTTCTATAGACATCATGTTTAGCTAATTCTGCTAATGGAACAACTATCTTTAATTTTCCTATTTCAGCTTCTAGATTGAAATATTTTTCTGTTTGAGCTCTAGTATTTTGAACAGTTGGATTTTCTCTATGTTTTGTGTCTCCAGTGTTTTTTTCTTTTTCAATAGTGGGATTATGAGTTGAAGGTGTATCTGAATTAACTTTTGCTAGTTCTTCTACATTTCCTGCAGGAGGAAAAGTATTAGAAAGTTGTTTATTATTCATCTGATTATCAGACACATCTTCAATTATTGGATTAGCGGGGTTAGGACTTGCTCTAGAAAGAATTTGTACATGAGGAGTGTTATTTTTACCTTTGAGGTTTTGTTTCACAGTTTTCTGTTTGCTATTTTCTGGTACGTCAATCCGTCTGCTTCTCAAATTGTATTGTTTATGAAC
Source organism: Pinus albicaulis (assembly GCA_034641835.2). Lineage (NCBI taxonomy): Eukaryota > Viridiplantae > Streptophyta > Pinopsida > Pinales > Pinaceae > Pinus > Pinus albicaulis. The sequence continues at coordinate 8,735 of JAXQQM020076069.1, read as the reverse complement.
TTCATAAATTGCTGAGTCATATCCTTCCTTAAAATCAAAAGTTTCTCCTGAATGAGTTTGAAATGTTTCAAGAATGTCATTTTCTTGATCATATTTAGATAGGAAAACTTCTGGTTCACTCTTTTTTTCAGTCAAGTTATTTATTTCAACATCCTCGGTTGGTTCCTCAGAAGATGAACCTTCAATAAAAATTTCCTGGAATGGTGGCCTGATGTTTTGGTCAGGAACATTTTTTCCAGTATTTTGGTTTCTTCTGAAGTTTGGGTTTCTAACAGTATTTTGACCATCGCCAGAGGAATTCCTTTCGATTGTCTCTACTCTGTCTCCCAGTCTTTCCATCCCTTTAATAATTGCATCCAGATTTCTTTCAAAAGCCGAAGGCTCTTCGTTTATAGGCATCCTTCTTTCAGCTCTAGCTCTGGCTCGTTTTTCTATCAGGTTAGCTTCAACACTAACAACTATGCTTTGCATCTCTTCTAGAGTTTGAGGAGCTCTTTCCCTAAGTGAATATGCTATGTCAGAATCAAACCCATCAGGGAATTTAACCAGTATTGAATCCGGAGGTGGTCTAAGGTTTTGGGGAACAACGTTGTAGGCTTCGTTGAATCTAATGATATAATCTTGCACTGCTTCATTAGGTCCTCTCTTCAATTTTCCAAAGTCTGATAGGATTTGAAGAGGATCTTTCTTCTTTTCCCATCTATTTAAAAATAATCTATAAAGGGTTGGTAAGTCAGCAACACTGTTTGGAGCAAGAGCCCTAAACCATGTCCTGACTTCTCTAGTAAGAATCTGGACGAAAATTCTCATTCGTACATCATCAGCATCTATTTCATAAAATTAAAAGTAATATGTCATCCTTTTGGTATGTTTTTGAGTAGTGTAAGTACCGGAACCATCAAAAGGGGTGATTTTACTCTGATAGTCTTGAGGCAAAGCAGCAGGGTTTCCTGGCAACCTTAATGGAGCATATCTGTTGGCCATCGAAAGGTGTAATTGAATAACAGGTGATGATGGTCTGGAAGTAGTGGGAGGAGGGGAAGAAGAGGTTGCTTGTGTTTGAGAAATTTGATGAAAATCAGATGAACTAGGGGAAGCTGAAGTAATCACAGAAGAGTTTGAAAGCTCTTCAAAGGTCACCTCAGATTGAATGGAATTTTGTAAATGATTGTCAAGATGTGAAGTGATAAACTCAAATTGCAAATCTTCAAGAAATAATGGATTAGGAACCAGATTGGACAACTCATATTCAGAAAAATTTATGAATAGAGAAGTTTCAAAATGTTCATCAAATGGTTCGTCCTCAAGATACACAAACTTCACCGGACAAGAGTTTGATCTAAAAAGAGGTCGAGAACTCCCAGAGATTTCTTGACTCTCTTGTCTTCTCATAATTATAGGAATCAGATTTGGATTCTCAAATATCGGTGGTGGGTTAGGGTCAGGATTTGACCTGGTATAATGTGTCCTTTCTGAAGCCAGTTTTCTGGATTTTATATTTTTGGTTTTTTGTTTTAAATAAAATGAAAGTACAACTTCGACAAACTCTTCAAGAAATTTAATATTTTGGGTTAAAATTTTCTCAAAGATTTATTGAACTAGAGAAACTGATTAAATTTCTAAAACTAAAGTTCAGTCTATAAACTAGACCGGAGATTGACTAAAGTAGCATTTATTTACTGTGAAATTGCAAAGAAAAAGGCATTTCAAAGGCTACCCGGCTAATCTTCAGGCTCCGTCTGTAGTTTATAAATTAAACAATAGTAAAAATTATTCAGGTCCCTAGTATGGTCGCCACTATGTTATCACTCAGATTTTCCTTGAAGTTGTTGGAAGAGGAGAGGGGTCTGAGGCAACCACAAACCAACCTTCAGGTACAGAATCTAGCCAATCTGTACCCAGAGAGGGCTCTCTCTATAAAATTTAGCTTAGTTTTTAGAAAGTATTAGGCTAGTTATTAAGTTCAGGGGTTTTGTTTGAATTTAGGTTGATGGAATTCTTTAGCTAAGATTAAGATCAAATAGTTTTAGTCCATTGGGCTAATGGAGTCAAAGGATTGGCTGCACTGGCTTAAGTTTTTTAACAAAAGATGGTTTATCAGGGTAAGATAATAAAACTAGAAACAATTATAGATCTAAAGTGAATGGAATGGAATTCAAACGGATGAAAGGAAACAAAGAATATTTCAACACATTCAAGAGAAGAGAAATAGATTGATTATCAATAAAGAGCAGTTAAGTATTCTTTACTAAATAACCAAATATGTATGAACTAGACAAACAGGAGCAATTAAGAATTCGTTGTTTAAACTAGCTTAGAAGAAAACATTTAGAATAATAACGACTGAAATCAGATTACACCTAAGTACTTTCTGATTTAATATTTTTCGTTAAATATCAAGATAATGAAACACAGATGATATTGTAAACAAATATTAAACTTCAAAACATGAGATAGAAATGACTTATTGATCCTTCAATTGACGCATGAATCCTGAGAAAAGTCTTCTGCCTCAATTCCTTGTCTAGTTTTGCCACAAAAAGTTTCTCCAAAGCTCTTTATTCCAAAATATTCAATGTTACATCAGAGTATAAGAATCCACACAAAACACTTCCAAGAGTGAAGTATTCATACAAAGAATTATACAAAATATCGCTTAACAAAACGAGATATAATCTAAGATGACTCACAAATAAGTTACAATAAAAATAGAGACAAATGGTCTCGTAGATAAGACAAAAAGCAACTGATGTTGTGTTGTTTCCTCCTTTTGAGATTGTGCTGGAGGCAGGACTTATATTTTAGCTCATCGTTGTCCTCTTCAGTAAATTTGTTCTAATTGACTTGCTTCACTGATACTCTTTGTTCTTATTGATACACTTTAACTGAACTGATACTCTTTGACCTTTGTTTGTCCCTTTATCCTTTATACTGTAGTAAATAGGCAAAATTTCATATAAGGATAAATTTTACAAAATTTCCAATAGATCTTCCCACCATTTATCTTCTGCTATTTTGGTCCGTTGAAGCTTCCTTAATGTTTCATCAGCCTCGGTATATCTGAAGAAATTAGGCTGATTTGGAAACAAATGTTTTATTTCATGTTCAAGATAAAATAAATTCTCTAATCTATCATGAAGATTCCTTCCTGTAGGTAATGTTGCTTCTGATGAAATGGCTGAGGAACTGGCTTGATTGTGAGCATGTATGTCCAATTTCTTAACATAAGTTTCCAGGTCCATTATTTTATCTTCTGAAACCATAGGGCTGGGCAACCCTTTATTCAATAAAACATCAAACCTTTCTCTGAAAGAAATGATTTCACTTTGCATGTCAAAGCATCTTCGTTCTAAATTTTGCATAAGATTTCTTTTAGTAAAAACTCTTTTTATCTCCAAGATTGTTGCAGTTCTGTCCTGAATACCCAAATCTGCAAGTTGTTGTCTGGTTTGGGTGTTTAGAAATTGTATAAGCTGATTGGCTTCCTCAGGCCTATTTCCTAATTCTGCTCGTGTATTCTCAACTTCATTTAGAGCTACTTTGACCAAATCATTCTGCTCGTATATTATCTGGATTGAAGACTAGATATCTTTTATTGACTGAATAATATCATCCCAAAGAATGTCATTTATTTCTCTTAAAGGTTTCTCCAATGTGAGATCCCTTTCCAAAGCTTTAACTAATTTTTCCAACTTTTTGACTTCTCTTGTTTTGTCAGCAACAGTCATTTTTGAAAGATCATATTTCTGTTCCAAATTAATAAGCTGTAACTTTGTGTGTTGAAGTTCTATTACTTGCAGTTTCAAGTCATTCATTTGCTTTACTAATTCTTCTGTACTCAAATTTGAAGTATTTACCTGTGATGGCTCTACTGGTTGACCTGTTGGACCTGTGATAACCTCTGCTGTAGATACTGGAACACTGGACTGCTTGTCTTTTAATGCTTGTTCTAGCTCTTTTTCTATTTCAGTCAGTTGCTCATTCATTTTCAAGAGCAACTCCATCATTTCTTCTTCAGAATTCTTCTTTATTACTTCTTTAGTTTGAGGATGTCTGGAGGCTGGCAATTTCAACTGCTTTCTCAAAGCAGCAATGTCATCATCTTTTTTCTTAATTAGAGCTTCTATACCTTTGACATCCTTTGGATTGTGTCCCAAACCAATTATTATTTCTTCCAATGTTTTTATCTTGTTGTATTTAGCTTGAGGAGAAGACTTTTCAAGTTATAACTATTTATTGGTGTTCTCCAAAGAATCCTGTAACCTGTGAGCTGCCATTGCCTTATCAGTCAAAGTAGAATAGATCATTTCACCAGTCTTCTTATGTAACTCAATCTGATCTAAAGGATGGATATCCTTTGATAGGACTTCAAATTTTGCCCTAATATAATCAGCAGTTGTTTGGGGTTGTTGCACCTTGGGTTTGAAATGGCTCATTATCATTTTTCCCTGTTGGATGTCAAAAGCTGACATCAATCTTTCTTGATTCTTTGGAGCCATTTTCAGATATTGATTATATACTTGAATTCTCAGTGGATCATTCCTGGCCTTGATATTGATAAATGTCTTCTTTATATCTCCTGTATCTTTAACTGGTGTTTTGAAAGAATATATTTCAACACTCTATTGCTTCTGGAAGCTTTTTCATTTGTGAGGTAGTGGATGCTTCACTGACTGTACCTGCTTGTTGACTGCCCAATTGTTCTGGTCCTTGACTATCAAGGATTTCATCAATAGATTCTACTTCTGGAGGAGTATTCAATTTCTGTCTCTTGGCCTGAGGCTGTGGTGAAGATCCAGTGAGAGGGGTAGCAGCTTCAGCTTCTCTCTTTTTTCCCTTTTCCACATTTAATGGAGTCTGCAAAATTGACATTTCTACTGGATTGGTTTGAACGGAAGAAACCTGTACTTGATCCTGTCCCTTGGAAGTTTGAGGTTGTTCTGTCATAGTGAATGTTTCTTTAACTTGTGTATCAACCTCTTTCTCTTTTCCCTTAGATGATACTGCAATGTTTTCTTGTAACTTCTGCTGAAAAATTCCAGCTGAGGAAGGACCAGCCTCTGATATTGGTACCTGTTCAAAAGATTCTAGGTCAAGCATCTTTTCAAGATCTTTCATAACATTGTCTACATTGACCTGCTCACTATCCTGCTCTATCAATGTTCCTTCTATCCATTCATCTGTATTAGCATATTTTTCAATCTCTGGGATTCTTTGATGTATGTATGGTGCTGATTTATTCTTCATTCTTTTATCAGAAATGAAGTTGAATGGGTCATAAGGCACCCAATAGAAACTCTTTTGTAATCCGAGATGGTCTTCTAATATCTTTTCAGCTTCTTCCCCTGCATCCCTAGAGTTACAGATAAAGGGACCTAATTGACTTTTGATCCGAAGTTGAGCCTTCTTCTTTGCATTACAAAAATGAATTATATCAGAATTGTTCATCTGCCTGAAATATTCTAAAGCAAAGATTCTCATGGGGACATATTTTGGCAATTTGAATGGACATAATTCACATCCATAGATTCTGACTTCTGTGTGATTTTGGTATAAATACCAATCACCCACTTTGTATTGTTTTGAGAGCTGTAAAGTTTTCTTGATTTCATTGCTGAGTCTTGGAGGAGAAACTCCTGTCAACAAAGTAGTTGCAGGGTGTATAAAAATATCAATGAACTCATTATAGGAATAGGGAGAATCTCGAGAACTATGAGTGATGGCTGACCAAAAGATAACAGACCTAGGATTCCCTTGGGCATCAAGCTTCTTGATATAGAAAGGGAAATTTTCCGACTGATAATAGAGCATGAGGTGGTAGATGACAGAGGAATACTTGAACACTTTCTCATTTTCTAATCTCATGAATTGATCATGGATTTTATCTGCAATGTATGATGCAAAGTCATACCTGACAGCAGGAGGCTGTCCAGGGGTGAAAATAGACAATAATACTAGAGTTAAATGATCAACATATTCACTGGTATTAAAGCCCATTATAAAGGATATCATTTCCAAAACAAGTCTACCCTCCTCAGTGAAAAAAGCATACCCATAAGGGGGAGGCCCTTTAGGCTGATGATCAGGCAACATAAAGGTCTGGCAGATGTGGCTTAATTCTTCATGGGATAGTTTGGTGGATTTCTCAAGTAAATCTCCCATGGACAGGGGAGTGAGGGCCTGATCAGGTTGAAAATGTAGCATCTCATTGATAGACTAAGCAGTAATTGGGAAAAGGACATCTTGATTTGGGGATAAGACTGCTCTTTGGTTAGGATCATAATTTGCATGGCAAAAATGGATTATTTCAGGGAAAATATGGACAGAGTGAAAAAGGTACTTGGGAAGATTAGATTCCCATAACCCAATCATATCCAAGCCATTCAAATAATTGTCTCTACAGCGACAAAAAATTCGAAGAGGACTATCACTAAAAGCCAGGTCTTTAATTTGGAAATCCTTGTCGACTAATGATAAATAATCCAGGTCTCTATGAGGGGCGTTCAATGGGGTGACGTTTAAAGCCACAGGAACTTCCATTCTTGGTTCTTGTGGATTCAAAAATGGAAATTCGGCTTATGGTGAAAAATTGAGCAAAATTACAGGTTTCGATGGGAGAAACAGGTACAATTGCGGATTGGGAATTCAATTACAGTTCTCAGGATTAAGGAATGAACCAGCAATTAATTTTTTAACTCTGTTTCAGTGAAAGAAAGAAGAAAACCGAGTTTCTTACAGAGTTTAGTTGAAGGTTTAGGGTAAATACCTGTTTTTTGGGGAAAACAATGTTTTGAACATGCGCTGGTTAAGGTGGACAGTCTTCTGAGAAGCTTTGACTGCAATTCTTTTCGAAAGGAAAATGGTTGGCAGACTTCAACAGTCGGAATTTAATTTTTTCTGCATGGGAATGTAGTCGTTCACTGTAGAAGAAAAAATGAAAAAGACGAGGGTCGTTTGGTTTTATTTGCAAAGTCAAATGGGGGGCGAATTTTTTTATTATTTTAATAAATGACGTCATCCTGTATGACAGATGAGTCACAGGGAAAGGTGGTAAGTGGTTTATTCCGCACCACTTTTGAGGGGAGGCAGTTTTGGGCGGAGAGGCAGCGAATCCACAGAACGGACGACGCGTGCCCATGGCACTGTTTAAAAACCGCCGGAATTTCGCGCGTTAACATTTGGATCGGAGATGGCCAGCGAAATTGATAAGAGCCGTCGATTTTGGAGTGATCAATAGAACGGTAAACAGGACAGGGAGTTGATAGGTGTTTAACGGGTGGGACCCGACACGTTTTATTACGAATTAGATTGGCGGGGATCGGTTCTTAATTAACCATGAGGATTAATTAAGTCCTTGTACAGTGGATGGTCGGGGGTGAAAAATACATGCGGGATGGGTTATTTCAAAGTTTGGTTTTAATTAAACTTTGAGTTTCATTTTTGTTTTAAACACATATACATATGTTTAAACGTTTTTCATATATTTTTATTTATACAATAATTAAATCAATGCGATTTATTTACTGTAGGGGGGCGGGAATAATATTAATGTTATATTTTAGCCAAAAGGGGGTATATTGTGGGTTTTTTATTTGAATAAAATAGGAATTAAATACTTTTGGCTAAAAAGTCATAATATAAGGGTTTTGGGGATATTACTATAAAAGGATTTATATATAATAGGAAAAGGTGATTTTCATAGGGAGTTAATATATAAATTAGAGTTAATATGACAAAGGAACAATGTAAACTCAAAATACTTAAATATAACCAAGAAAGTGAAGATTCAAAAGTAAATGGCATTATTATACTTTCATCACTTAGACTTAGAATAAAAGTGATTTTGAGGGTTTTTCATGAAATATTGAAGGATTTTCCTAAGTAAAATGGGATTTTACTTAGAAAAAGATTTTTGAGAGGTGAATGAATGTGATAATGAATGATTTCAAGTACTTAGGTTTTTTCAATTATTGGGCCGAGGGTCCGGTCCCTCCAAAAGTCAAGGAAATGCCTTGAGCCCCTCTAATCTTCAAATACCTTAGCACTTAGGGGAAATTAGTGAAATCTTTAGGGAAAAATGAAGGGGAAGTTAATAATCTTGACTTTGCTTTGTTGTGAACTTTTCCAATGTAGTATCTGCCTTTGCACTTGTGATGAAAGTAAAATTGAACACATTTAGAACCATCATTCATCACATGTAATTCTGCAACAACATCTACCTACCCTACCTACTTACTCTACCATTTTTTCTTCTTTATTAGGGTGCACTTAGACTGGCAAACCCTTATCAATCTTCTTTTTCTTTTACATGGCAAACCTATCTAAGTCTACACTTATTACATCCAAGGGCTCAGATTAAACTGTTGAGCACCTTTTATTAACTCTACCTATCTACTTATCTGCCAAGATTAAACTGTTTGGTCAAATATTTATTCTCTATTCTACAACATGAAATTGAAAAATGAATGAGTCAAGTTTAAACAGTTTGACTCTTCATAAATTGTGGCAAAAGTTTGACAAACTGCACACAATTTTGTTTATTACATCAGAGCAAAAAGTAGTGGCATTTAGATTTGCACACTTTCCTTGGCCTTTCTTTTGATGGGGTTCATTTCTTTCACTTTTTTGACCATTTTATTCTTTTCACCATTTGATTTTTCTTTTAGGGTATACCCTCTTTACATTTTTTAAATTTTTTGATTTTTTGATTTTTTAAGAATATGGAACACCTTTGC